>PVHX01003187.1:0-148442 GCA_004024805.1 Geosciurus inauris
CCGGGGATTGAACTCAGGGGCACTCGACCACTGAGCCACATCCCCAGCCCTATTTTGTGTTTTATGTAGAGACAGGGTCTCACTGAGTTGCTTAGCGCCTCGCGGTTGCTGAGGCTGGCTTTGAACTCGCGATTCTCCTGTCTCAGCCTCCCTAAGTGCTGGGATTACAGGCTTGAGCCACCGCGCCCGGCTTAAATTTTCTACTCTTATATGGTTTCCTCAAAGATTTTTTCTTCCCTTTTTTGGGGGGGTGGGGGTGCTACTGAGGATTGAACTCAGGGGCACTTGACCACTGAGCTACACCCCCAGCCCTATTTTGTATTTTATTTAGAGACAGGGTCTCACTTGGTTGCTGAGGCTGGCTTTGAACTCGTGATCCTCCTGCCTCAGCCTCCCAAGCTGCTGGGATTACAGGCGTAGCCCTCTTTTGTTTTGATACATATCGGTCTGGTGATTCTCTGCACTGTTTGTATTTAAGGCTGCAGCACATAAAAAGCTGATCAGGAAGATGGGGGTGGAGAGAAATCTAACAATTCAATAGCAAAATAGATCAATTTTCTTTTTTTCATTTTAAAAGCTTATAGCTATGTATATTTTAGGACAGTCACAGTAGAAGAGAGAAACACTCCCAACTAACTTTGATTTTTAAAAGCATCTTCACATTAAAATCAATTATAATATAAATGAAGCCACAGTGTTCAGCAAACATTATAAAAGCTTAAATTGAAGGACATCCCTCAAAATATCTGACCTATGCTGTTCAAAAAGGTGAAGATCAAGAGATACAAAGACAGACTAGGGAACTCTTTCAGATTCAAGATTAGAATCCACACATGGTCCTAGATTAGATTCTGGAATGAGAAAAAAAAATTTGCTAGGACAAGTATTACTGAGATGTAATTAAATTTGCTGGGCATGGTGGTGCATGCCTGTAATCCTGGTGACTTCAGAGGTTGAGACAAAAGGATTGTAAATTAGAGGCCAGCCTCAGCAAGTTAGCGAGACTCTTGTCTTAAAGTAAAAAAAAAAAAAAAGAGCTAGGGAGGTAGCTCAGCGTTGAAGTGTCCATGGATTAAATCCCCAGTAACCCTCCCCCCAAAAAAGTAACGAAATTTGAATATAAATTTGTTGTTATATCAATGTTAAATTTCCCAATTTTTCTATCTGTATTGTGGTTAAGTGTTAGTTTTTATGAAATGTACTGAAATATTTAAGAAACAAAAATTTAAAGATCATGTTTCCAACTTATTTTAAAATGGTTAAGGGGAAAAATATATATATAATATATATTTATATATATAATTTTATATATATAATATATATATATATATAAATAAAAAATAAAAGCAAACAAGAAAAAAGGTATGTAATTGTTGGCTCTGGATAACAAAATACAACACCACTAGTTTTCTTTCCCAAAACATAAAAAACAAACCGATCACCCTAACATATAGACTTTATGTCTATTTAGGGACAGCTTCATGATATTATACACTCACCAAGAAAACCCTAACTTTAGACACCACTGTGTTTCCACGAGAACACAGGTTTACTAGGGCTAATTAATAATGATCAAGAGCAGGGACTATCCTGTTCCAGAATGGTTAGCTGCCCACCACTCACATATAGCACAATTATTAATATGTGGGAACTCTTACCGTGGACACAAGCTTAGTATAAAAAGTATAACCTCCATATATCAGATTTATGTAATCTGATATGATTTGAGAAAGTTAACCATTTATAATATAACAACAGTTCTGAGGGAAGATGAATGGGATATCAGTGTGGTCCAACTATTGTTCTATTTGGCCAGTGCCATTTTTTACATATTAAATTTTACTAGAACTATATGTTGTCCGTGGTTATTTCTCCAAGTCCAGTAGTTGTGATAGAAAAACCACATGGTCGGGGCTGGGGTTATGGTGCAGTGGTAGCGTGCTCGCCTAGCACGCAGGAGGCACTGGGTTCGATCCTTAGCACCATATAAAAATAAAAAAATAAAGATATTCTGTCACCTACAACTAAAAAAATAAATATTAAAAAAAAAAAAAAAAAAAAAAACCACATGGTCCACAAAGCCAAAAGTATTTACTATTGGTTTTTACCAGAAAAGTTTGTTGGTCCCTGCCTTAGATAATTGTGGCAAACTCTCAAAATTGTGGTACATATCTGGCAATCTAATTTAAACTACATTATTATTATCCAGATTCACCTTGTGAAATAAAATGCTGACAGTAGATCCGAATTTTAACAAAATGGATACACAGTCTATAATCAGAAAATAAGTTTTCTTGCAAAGTATAAAAGCTCCTGAACTATCATAACCCAGGAGCATGTTCTGGGAGACAACAGGAATAATTCACCAGAGAATCAAATTTATATTGAGTAGAAAGAAAATATTCTGTATAACGTTTGCTATAATATATATCTGGAATGTCATCTTTTGAAGGCTTGGTCCTCAGCTGGGCATTATTGGGAAGAGGTGGAATCTTTAAGTGGTGGGGCCTTGTAAGAAGAAGTCAGGAGCTATGCCCCTGAAGGGGATACTTTCTTTCTCTCTTTCTACTTCTTGGCTGCCATGAGGTGAATAGGCCTCCTCTGCCATAAGCTCTTGCCATGAGGTACTGTGCTGCTACAGGCCCAAAGCCACAAGGTCAAGTGACCATGAACTAAAACCTCTGTAATCATGAGCCAAAATGAACCCTCTCCTTATAAGATGATTTACCTCAGGTATTTGTTACAGAAATAGAAAGCTGACTAAACACAATGTTCTCACTTTAGCATATGGAAATTAAAATGCCACTTTTTTATATTCTGAAGCTAGGATGTGAAAAGTTAAAGGCTAAGGAATATAAAAAAAGAATAATCATAAAACAATCCAATTACTGCAAACACTGATAAGTTAGTAATTTAGAATAAGATTAAAAAAACAGTAAAAATTCTGAGGAATACAAATAATTCAAGCTGAATTAAGTATAATAGGACACACATTTGTTGCTATGTAGCAATTATTTATTCTAGTCAAATCTGAAAGTTTATAAGTTTTCATTTTGAAACATATCTCCAACAAAAAAAACCTAACTTGTCATTCTACTCTACCTCCCCTAAATTACAACAATCTTGAAAGCAGGACAGTCCCTCTCTTATTCATTGTAGTATCTCAGGTATCTTAATGAAAGTGAAAATTCAATATTTTTTCTTGAGTATGAACTCTTTTTTTCTTTTGGTACCAGGGATTGAACCCAGGCACGCTTAACCACTGAGTCATATCCCCAGTCTTTTTTTTTTTTTTTAAATTTATTATTTTGAGACAGTCTCACTAAATTGTTTAGGACCTAAGTTGCTGAGACTGGCTTTGAACTTGTATTCCTCCTGCCTCAGCCTCCAGAGTCCCTGGGATTACAGGCATGTGCCACTGTGCCAAGCTTGTACACGACTCTTAACAAGCTTCTTACAGAGTATCAGAGCTTCTATTGTATATTTCATAATTGAAATTTTAAATATAAATATCACACATATATATTTATATTGATAACTACATAGCAGCCAAAGAAACTAATTCAGAAGTAGGAACAATTCTAACATCTCAAAAATAAGTTTATAATAATTTAAAATTCACTCAGGACAATCAAGCTATTCTGGACAAGCAGTTCTATTTTACCTTTCCTGGGATGAAGCAACAGAGATTGGAATCCACATACTTCATAAAAGTCATATTTAATAATGACAGCCTTGTTTCCACAGCAGCAAGGATGTCTGCATGACGAGCTAAAGAATGGTTTCTCCTTTCTGACTCTCTCCTAAAATAATAATAAATACAAAAATAAATGATAATTAAAGCAGGACTGTGGACCAAAATGTTAAATAATCAAAATGCCTTAATGAAATGGTGTAACACTGAGACATGTCAACTTAGAAATCTACATTTGGGTCATAACTTAATTTTAATGCAAAGCAATGCTATCTAAGGACTAACACTTACTGATAAAATGTTTGGAAAAAAAATACTTCATATTAAAAAAGAATTAGGACTGGGAGTACAGTTTGCTGGTAGAGTACTTGCCTAGCTTGCAAGAAGCCCTGAGTTAAATCCACAGCACTACAAAAAATAAAAAAAAAATTTTACTTAATTTTAATCTTTGATTTGTTTTCTTGGCCATTATCAACTCTAATGGCTATGAGAATCAGAGAAATTAGGTAAATGAAAGAAATACACTGGGACACTTAGGTAAGAGACTACATGTTTTTGCTCATAAAATTTACTTCCTGGGCTGGGGATATAGCCTATTGGTAGAGCACTTGCCTAACATGTAGGTCCTTGGTTCAATCCCAAGTAACACAAAAATGAAATAAAATTTACTTCCTTCAAACTTTTTCAACAATTTTGTTCAGAAGGAATTCACACATATAAACTTCATTATTTTAAAGTGTACAATTTAGTGTTTAATATAGTCAGCATTGTACAATTATCACTAATTTCAGAACACTTTCATCACCTCACAAAGATAAAGGACATGTAACCATTAACACTCACTCCCATTCTGCCAACTACTAATCGATGTTCTATTTCTATTCATTTGTTTATACTGAATGTGTTTGTATAAAAGGAATCACAATATGTGTTCTTCTAAGGATTTTAGAGTATAGGGCTGTGTTTTGGTTTCTTTCATTAGCATAGTTCTCATGGTTTATTCATATTCTGGCATGTATGTCTATTGCTGAACATGTATCATCACTGTATCTAGCTATTAGCTGATGGATACTTGGGTTGTTTCTACTTTTTGGCTATTATGAATAATGCTGCTAAGAACATTTATTACACAGGTTTTGGGATATGTTAGCCATGCTGGGGACTGATGCAGGGCCTCATAGATGTTAGACAAGTACTTTACTGCTGAGTTATACCTCTTGCTCTCATGTACAAGTTTTTGTGTGAACATGTGATTTACTTTCTGAGTATACATAGGAGTGAAATTGCTGGGTCATATGATAGGTCTATTTAACTTTTAAAAACAACCAAGTGGCTGTACTGTCTTATATTTCAATGGTAATAAAAGAAAGCTCTACTATGTCCACAGTTCACTCAACATTTTTGGTCTCTTATTTCACCATCCGAGAGGGTGGAAAGTATTACCTCATAATGGTTTTATTCATATTTCCCTTATAAAAAATGATACTGAACATCTTCCATATGCTTACCAGATATTAGTATATCTTTTCTGGAGAAAGAGATCATTTGTCCACTTTGAATTTGGTTGTCTTTTTGTTGAGTTGTAAAAGTTCCTCACATAATCTGAATACAAGTCACTTATCAAATATGATTCACACATGACTTTCTCCCTTTCAATGGGCTGTCTTCACTTTCTTGATGGTGTCCTTTAAGCCACAAGACTTTTAAATTTTGATGATGTCAACTTGCCTTTTTTTTTTTTACCATTTATATTTTTGTTGTCTTATAGAAGAAACCATTATCCAATCCAAATTCATGAAGATTTACTATTTATGTTTTCTTCTAAGGATTTTAAGAGTATAGGGCTGACACTCTATAAAGATCTATGGTCCTTTTGCATACAGTGTGAGGAAGGGGTCCAACTTCATTGATTTACATGAAGATACCTGGTTTCCCTTGCATCATTATTGAAAACCCTGTTCTTTTCCTCAATGGAAAACAACATCCTTGTTGAAAATCAACTGACTCAATATATAAGGGTTTATTTTCTGGACTCTTGATTCTATTTCATCAATACATGTCTATCCTTATGTCTGTACTATACTGTTTTTTTTTTATATTTATTTTTTAGTTGTAGGTGGACAGAATATCTTTATTTTATTTTTATGTGGTGCTGAGGATCGAACCCAGGGCCTTCCGCGTGCTAGGCGAGCATGCTACCACTGCGCCATAACCCCAGCCCCCCATACTGTTTTGATCACTGCTGCTTTGCAGTAAGTTTAGAAATCAAGAAATGTTAGTCCTCCAATTTTTATTCTTAAAGATTGTTTGGTTATTCTGAGTCTCTTTTATTTCCAAAACAATGCCTGTTTCTCAGGTTTCTTTTGTGATATTTACTATTAAGTATTTTATTCATTTTGGTGCTACTATCAATGGAATTCTCTTTTTCACTTCATTTTTGATGGTTCACTGCTAGTGTACAGAAATAATTGATATATGTATATTAATCTTACACCCTCTATCCTTGAATTTGTTAGTTAGCTCTAATTATACATCAATGTAATCCTTGTATACAAGAACATGTCATCTTTGAATAGTTTCACTTTCTCTTTACACACTTGGATGACTTTTGTTTCATTTTCTTGCTTATTGCCCTGACTATAAAATCTAATAAAATGTTGAACAAAAATGGTGAGAGTGGACAATGACAGTAACAATCTTGTGATTCTGAAAGGCAGCTGTGCTCACCACTATATAACCAAAGCTGCCTACTTAATATGATCTGAGTCCTTGGCTATGAAAAAACTGAAAACTATTTAACACTAAAACTGAGATTTAAAAGCACTAGCCAGGTGCAGTGGTGCATTCCTGTAATCCAAGAGGATTTTAAGTTCAAGACCAGCCCAAGCAATATATCAACATCTGTCTCCAAATAAACAAATAAAGACTATCCTTATAAAAATAAAAACGAACCCTTCCCCCCAAAACAAGAAACAAAAATATCCCCATCTGTAAATTAATTCCATTGTTTACCATGTCATCGTTTACCTTGGAAGTTGTGCTTTAACTTGTTTTTGACATAGATTATGGTACCTTTCCACTTTCAGAAATCCCTGATTCAACATTCTCTGGCAGACCAAGTCCATTCTTTTACAAACCTATGAGGGGGAGGCAGAATAAAAACAAAATTAATGACTAAATTCTTAATACACAATTAACTTAGATATCTGATGAGCAAGTTCTCTGTACTTGTATTGTTTGCCAGTTTGGTGTCTGAATCTCTTATTAGTGTCGGTGGATAAATCCCTTAATTCATGTAATTCCTATGGCATCTCATTATTAATATTACATTGTGGGCAAATGAATATCATTTAAATGTCATCTGAATATTCTCAGAGACTAGTAAATGTTCTCAGAGATCAATAAAACTATGTATTTGAAGATTTTTAATAGTATGAAATGAGAAAATTTCCATTAGCCAAAAATATACAAACTTCAGTCGAACCTCTCACAAAATTTATATCATCTATAACCAAATGAGATTTCTTAATTATTCTAGTGATTTAACTAAAGTCAAAGCCTTTAGACTAGATTCTGCTAGACCCTCCAAAATAACTTAAAGTGTAGGAGAAAGAACTATTTTGAACTCTTAAAGAATATGGTGCTTTTTAAAAGTAAATGATTAAAAGTCAAAATAGCTCATCTGAAACCCAATTTGTATGTATTTTTGTGCATGTCACTTACCATTTGAGCACCTGAGATAGCCACCTATAAAATTTGAACAGTATTTTAGTTATAGCAGCATCATTAGAATACATGCTAAATCACTTGGTTAATACTAATTTGAAAACTTTCCCCCACGTATCTTAATTAATTAATTAATTTATTTATTGGTACTGGGGATTGAACTTAGGGGGATACTTGACCACTGAGCTACATCCCCAGCCCTATTTTTTGTGTTTTATTTAGAGTCAGTGTCACTGAGTTGCTTAGTGCCTCCCCATTGCTGAGGCTGGCTTTGAACTCGCGATTCTCCTTGTCTCAGTCTCCCAAAGTGCTGGGACTATAGGTGTGAGCCACCGCGCCTGGCTTCCACACATATTTATTATTAATTCTGAGATATCCTAGTGTCTTTTCCATCTTAATTAAACCTAATATACAATATCTGTTTGGTTTTTGATCCCTGAGAATTCTGCAGCAATTCAGTCATCAACCTGAAGGTTAATGATCACTGAATAGGACTGGGTACTTATAACACAAGACACTGAAATAAATGTCTAGCAAGGCCAGGTCAATTAGACACAATTTGTCTTTGCTTCTTTCACATAGTATCTAAGCACAAACACTTGAAAAATATTTGTTGAAATGAAATGCTGATCAAACAATCTACTTGTTTCCTCCTGAGAATAGAGGGAGAAAAATAATTCTGGCAAACTGAGATTAAGTTCATGAAAGCCTTACTATTCTAATATTAATACTAGATACTTCCTAAATTACAGCATGCCATGTGAAAAGTATTAGGGAAAACTGTTCTTTTAAATCTCATAATAAATTAAAACATAATAAAATTTAAGTACCCAAAGTAATTTCTAACAAATGGTATTTTAAAATGTGGTAGAATCTATTTATAACTAAATGAAACCAGTTATTAATATTTGTTCAGTGTCACTGAAAAAACTCAATAAACAAGTTAACATATATCAGTTTTTAGTGAAAAATAACTATTCCTTCCAAAACGAAATATAGTGACATATTACATTTTTGAAAAGTTGAAAAAAAAAAAAAGAAAAGAAAAGTTGAAGTCAGGTGCGGTGGTGCATGCATGTAATCTCAGCACTATAGGAGGCTGAGACAGGAGAACTGCGAGATCAAAGCCAGCCTCAGCACCAGCGAGGTGTGCTAAGCAACTCAGTGAGACCCTGTCTCTACATAAAACAGAAAATAGGGCTGGGGATGTGGCTCAGTGGTCGAGTGTCCCTGAGTTCAATCCCCCATACGAAAAAAAAAAAGTTGAAAACTTAGAAACTTCTAGAAAACACAATAACACATAAGCACATTTTGTTTACTGTCAGTATATAGACATCATCACATTTTACACAACTATTAGAAAACCGCCACTCTATACTGGTGAAAGAATGAGCCAAAAACAAACATCTTAATACTGTAACAAAAATACTTTAGAGGGCTAGGTTTGTAGCTCAGTGGTAGAGCACTTGCCTAGCATGTGTGAAGCACTGGGTTGGATTTTCAGCACTGCATATAAATAAATAAAGGACCATTGACAACTAAAATCATTTAAAAAAATACTTTAGATCATATGGACCCGTGGAAAGATCCTGGGGAATCCCTGTTAGTTCCCTGGACCATACCTAATCATGTAAAACCACACTGTCACTGACATCAGTACCACATTTTATGTGAGAAGAAAATAAACCTTTTTTTTGTTACCAGGGATTGAAACCAAGCCTCCCCCCTCCCCCCCCTTTGAGACAGGGTCTCACCAAGTTGCTTAGGTTGGCTTTAAACTTGCAATCCTCCTGCCTCAGCTTCCTGAGCTGCTGGGATTACAGGCGTGTGCCACTGTGCCCAACAGAAAATAATTTTTATTTTATTATTGGAGGAAGGAAATGGCAGTGTGTTTTTGTGTGTAAAATATGGGATACAAAGAGGGCTAAACTCTTTTCTTTCATAGTAGAAAATCAAGAGATAATATCAAATAGAAGATCAGCCAAAGAACTTGAAAGTGGTGCCTACGGAGAGTAAAACTTGTAGACTGAAAAAACTAATTTTTGTTGTCAAAACTACTTGATGCTTTAAATCATAAGATGGAAAGTGTTATTAAGAAGAAAAACCTGGGGGTGCTGGGGCTGTGGCTCAGTGGTAGAGTGCTTGCCTTGCCCACATGAGGCACTGGGTTCAATCCTCAGCACCACATAAAATAAATGAGTGAAATAAAGGTATAGTATCCATGTTCAACTAAAAAAAAAAACAAAAGAAAAACTTGGGGTCTGGAGTTATAGCTCAGTTGGTAGCTTGCCTTGCATGCACAAGGCCCTGGGTTCAATCTCCAGGACCATGAAAAAAAAAAGAAAAGAAAAAGAAAAAGAAAAACCTGTTATGTACCCTCTAACATAACCTTGTAGAAAAACATTTGTTTCTGTAGACTACAATGCAGTTAAGTTTTGAGATGAAAGTTTTTTTAGCAGTGATATATTTACAGAGAAAACAACAAAGGTCAATTACTGTTAAACAAATTTTCAAGGATTGCTGAAATTATTTTGAGTTTTGCTGCACTAAATCTACCTAGTGCTAGGGCTTACGTATCTTTTACTAATCATCTTGAAATGTAACTGGATATTAGTGTTGACTAGTTTGGACAAAGGTGAGAGAAATAGAATTTTCTGTGTTTTGAGCAGGGAGTTCAGATGACAATGAGAAATCACTTGAAAAAGAAAAGATCAATTTTTTTTTTTTTTTTTTTTTGGTACTGGGTACTGAACTCAGGGGCACTCGACCCCTAAGCCACATCCCCAGCCCTATTTTTGTATTTTATTTAAAGACAGGGTCTCACTGAGTTGCTTAGTGCCTCACCATTGCTGAGGCTGGCTTTGAACTTAAGATTCTCCTGTCTCAGCCTCCCAAAGTGCTAGGATTACAGGCGTGAGCCATTGTGCCCCGCTAAGACCACTCATTTTTGAAAGATCTGGTACTAGGACAGTTGGTTAGTTATTTTCCATAAACCTCGTAATATAAGGACTAAAGATATGGTTCTGGAAATTTCTCTGAAGATAGCTGAAATCAATGTAGATAAACTCCAAAGGAAGGAGTCAAAGATAAAAAGTAAATGCCTACAAATGAAACTTCAACTGACATTTGCAGTTTGAAGCTGGTTAAAGAAAAAAAGAAATTAAAATATCACCACAAAAGACAATATAAATATATGTGAAGCATTAGACAACACTGTCCTCCCCCTTTCATGTTCAGTAAACACTGATTATCAACAGGAGGACTAGAAAGAACATGCATACATCTTTTGTTTAGGATTTAAAAAGAAACAAAGTGACCACAGGAAAATAGAAATACACTGAATTTCCCCAAGGCCAGCAATTTAATGATCACTGTTGAAAGTGTATGCTAAATTACAACTCAAAAGTATCTCATGTGGGGTGGGGTGGGGTGGGGTGAGGCGTGGAGGGCGCTATGTCTCAGTGATAGCTTCTCAATCATACAGTGCAGAAGCCTGAGGTGCTGGGTTCAATCCCTAGCAACACACACACACACAACAAACAATAAAAAATTATCTCATTTAAAGTGCAGCTCCAGCCAGGTGCAATGGTGCATGCCTGTAATCCCAGCAGCTTGGGAGGCTGAGGCAAGAGGATCCTGAGTTCAAAGCTAGCCCTAGCAATGGTGAGATAGATACTAAGCAACTCAGTGAGACCTTGTCTCAAAATACAAAATATGACTGGGGATGTGGCTCAGTGGTTGAGTACTCCTGAGTTCAATCCCCGGCACACCCCCCACAAAAAAAGTATAACTCCAAATTTAAGGTTATGTTAATAATTTCCTAAAGCTAAAAGGTAGAAATGTGTATTAAATTTAAAAAATCCTAGCAATTTGACAGTAAAATAAGATCCCAGAGCCAAATAACAGATGATGACCAAGTAGAAAAACCATCAGGAGTCATAGACACTGAAAGGAGAATGGAGCTTAGCAGAGGCTGGGAGGGATGGGGAGAGGTGATTAATGGGTACTAAGTTATAGTTAGACAGGACCAAGAAGTTCTGCTATGCTATTGCCCAGAAAAGTAACTACAGATAAGGATAAAGTATCTTATATTTTAAAAAGATAAATGAAAGGATTTTACATGTGATATTCACTATAAAGGAATGATAAAGTTTTGGGGCTGAGGTTGTGGCTCAGTGGTAGAGTGCTCGTCTAGCATGCATGAAGCACTGGATTCGATCCTCAGCACATAAAAAAAAAAAGAAATGATAAAAGTTTTGAGGAGATAGACATTTACCAGGATTAGAACATTACACAATATACATATATATGGAACTATCACAGGCACCTCAAAAACCTGTATGATACTAATCAGTTAAAAAAAAAAGAATGGTTGACTATTAAAAAAAAAGAAATGTGAATGATTATGTAGGGAACAGTCTTCACTGCTACTCTTTTTTTAAAATATTTTTTAGTTGTTGATGGATCTTTATTTTATTCATTTATTATTTATATGTGGTGCTGAGGATCGAACCCAGTGCCTCACGCATGCTAGGCAAGCGCTCTACCACTGAGCTACAGTCCCAGCCCTGTTTTTTTTTTTTAAAGCTATAATCAATTTAGACAATTTAATAGTAGTAAAAACATAGGGATAGCAAAGATAACAGATACTTGTATCTGTTAATTAACAATGTAGTCTTGAGATGACAAACTCAATGCAGTACAGGCCTTCACAGATAATATGCTCATAAATTTAATATACTTTATGAAAATAAAAAGCTTTAGATGTCATTAGAAAAATTTTTTTTTTGTACCAGGGATTGAACCCATGGGTGCCTAACCACTCAGCCACATCCCCAACCCATTTTATTTTTTATTTTGAGACAGGGTCTCTCTAAGTTGCTGAGCCTGGCTTTGAACTTGTAATCCTCCTGCCTCAGCCTCTTGAGCTGCCAGGATTACAGGCATGTGTCACCATGCCTAGCTTCATTAAAAATTTTTAAGTACAAAAAAAGTCCCCAATAAACTATCAGGGCACTTTGGGCTGGGGCTGTAGCTTAGTGGCACAGCGCTTGCCTAGCATGCGTGAGGCCCTGGGTTCAATCCTCAGCACCACATATAAATAATAAATGAATAAAATAAAGATCCATCAACAACTAAAAAAATATTTAAAAAAAAAAACTATCAGGGCACTCAAAAATACTCCCCAAAGGGAACAGAACAAATTATTGTTTTGATATTGATATTTAGGTTAAGTTCTTGTTACTTGTTGTATAATAGAGGCAGTTTTTTTTTTTAGTTTGTTAATTCAGGATTTAAAATGCCATTTATCCTTTTTTCATTTTTTAACTTGAGTGTTCAGTAAGACAAATATTTCTTATATTTGTTTAAAAATCTTTTTTAGATTTATTGTGCCAAAATGGCCCTTGTTAATAATGCAAGACATGCTGTTTTCTTTTACTGTCTAATCATAGTTGAGTCAAAGATGCATGTTTTTAAACAGCTGACATTGAGGCTTACAATATATGTCTTATAATCATAATTCACAGCATTTTTTTTCTCAGATACCTTAGCTGACATGAAAAACAGCATGCTGAACTTCTTTAAGATACTGCAGACACAAAGACATCTGATCAATTTAATCAAAGCTCTTCTGGGGAAAAAAACAAATCCAAGAAGCAATCCCACAATAATACATACAAGAGTGGATCAAGATACATTCTTATTTCAAAAATATTAAAATGTGTGGGCTGGGGATGTGGCTCAGTGCTGGCTTCTCATGTGTGAGGCACTGGGTTCAATCCTCAGCACCACATAAAATAAATAGAAATAAAGGTATTGTGTCCATCTACAATTAAAAAAATATTTAAAAAAAAATTCAAATGTGGGCTGGAATGTAGCTCAGTGGCAAAGCACTTGCCTCATATGTGTGAAAGCCCTGGGTTCACTTCCCAGTTCCAAAAATGAAGACAAAAAAAAAAAAAAAAAGTTAAAATATGAAACTATTTATATCTTAGAATTCAGGATATAGTGTAATATAACCCAATTTTTTATAAAAGGTATCCATTTGGTATCTACAGTTCTCAACATTTTACATAAGCCAAGTGGTGGGCTGGACTCTTCAAATAGGTCAATGCCAGGAAAGAATAAAAAAGTGTGTGTGTGTGTGTGTGTGTGGGTGGGTGGGTGTTCTAGAGTTGAATCCTTTATAGAACTCAAAATTATCTCCCCCTGCCCAAAAAAAGAGCTATAAAGGACATTTTCTTGGTAAATGAGAAATCTGAATATAATCTATAATGTTAAATTTCTTGGGAGTGATATTGTGTTTATGGAAGAGAAGTATTCCCATATCTCAAATGATTTAATAAATGATTTAATAAATGTGTGAGACATGCATATCCTTGTCTGTTTATGTGCATGCACATGTGTGCATATACATATTTAGAGAATGAGTACACAACTGAAAGAAAGCAAATATGCAAAAAGTTAATGACAGTTAAAAAAATCATTTAGAAATGAATAATGAAATGAATCACCACCATTCTGGCTCTTCGCTTGTCCAATTTGCTCTTTCAGTGAACTCATCTTATTTTCCTTTGCTTAAATATGGCTATAATTTCTCACCTCTTGCATAATACTTTAATCCTTTATAAAAATTCTATCTTGCATGAATTCCTAAGATTATTTTGTTACTATATTGTGGGTATGTATACACCACACACATATATATGTAATCCTCAACTGTCTATAGGTAGAATTTCAACAAATTTTACATTCTCTGGGTATCTCACCTAGATTATTCACTTGGAAAGAAAATATAAATTTATTTTAACATTGACCTGAGAAAAACAACTAAGAAGTCTATTCCTATAATTCTTATAATGCACCCTATAGAGAGAACACCTATTCTGATTAATTTTTTAAAATCTGTATTATTATTCTTTTTTGGGGGGGTACTGGAGATTGAACTCAGCAACACTCAACCAATAAGCCACATTCCCAGCCTTATTTTGTATTTTATTTAGAGACAGGGTCTGAGTTGCTTAGTGCCTCGTTTGCTGAGGCTGGCTTGGAACTGGCCATCCTCCTGTCTCAGCCTCCCAAGCTGCTGGGATTACAAGTGTACGCTACCACTTCTAGCCTATTCTCCTCATTAATATAGGGACTGAGTATTAACTAAAATGAAGGAGACCTGAGCCGGGCGCAGTGGCACACGCCTGTAATCCTAGCATTTTGGGAGGCTGAGACAGGAGAATCACGAGTTCAAAGCCAGCCTCAGCAACGGCGAGGCGCTAAACAACTCAGTGAGACCCTGCCCTTAAATAAAACACAAAATGGGGATGTGGCTCCGTGGGCATGTACCCCTGAGTTCAATCTCCGGTACCAAAAAAAAAAAAAGAAAAAGGAGACCTGATGCACTATTATAAATGGCTATCTGGCTCATTATATACTCACTGCAGAACACCCTACCAATTTTTATTCTCATAAGAATTTTCTTGAGTCACTCGTTTGCTTAAAATTGCCTTACAATAAAACAATAAAAAAATAAAATGCTTAAAAAATAAAATAAAATGGCCTTATAAACTGTAAAAGACCTGGGGTGAACTAAAGACTTAAAAATTAAAAAGAACTTATCTGTTGGAGGCAAATATTAAGTAGCAATTTTTAGCACTATTATAATTTATATAGAAAACACTTATACTTCACAATGACATATTTTCTATTGTATACTCAGAGTGAAATGTTTAAAGAACTTTAATTTATTCAACAGATATAAAGTGCTTATATTGTATCACAGACTGTCTAAGACCTTAAGGATTCATGATGAAAAGAGATATGTCCTCACCCCATGGAGCAGTACTTCATGGAAAACAGGGCCTTCCAAAAATAATTCCAATACTATAAGTATAATAACAATGTAAAGGGAACTTAAGACATACTGGTTAAGTTCAGGTAAGAATCCTAGAAGGCTGAAGCTAGGGATGTTGTCTGGCAGTATAGTACTTGCCTAGCACATTCAAGGATCTGGGTTCAATTCTCAGTTTCAAGGAAAAGAAAAAAGTATCACGGAAGGCTTTGCTGAGTACCAACACTTAAGGTGGTGAAAGGCACAGGTGTTTCCTAGAAGGAAAACAGAAGTAAGTGCTCTGAGAGGCCTGAGATGTTTGGGAAGGTAAATAACCTCATGTTTATTTTCATTTAATGTTTTATGGTGAAAGCAGGTGACTGGGAGAAACCTCTACCAAATGTTACCTTTTGCTTTTAGTCTCCAAATCACAAAATTGGATTTACATGCACAGATCACTCTTTTAATATGGTACCTAAACATTTTAAGAATCTGTACCACGTGGAACTCATCAGGGTGTGTAAGCTTTCTGTTAATGCAACAAACACTTGAGACAAACAGCTTACAAATGGAAAGGCTTATTTTAGCTCACAGCTTTGGAGGTTCTAGTCCTGACTGGGCTGACACTGGTTTTAGGAAGCTGAGGGACAGGGATAGTAGATCATGACAGGAGTGTGTGTCAGAGTAAAACTATTCACTTTTGTGGCAGGAAGTATGAGAGGGTGGGGGGGGAAGACTGGAGTTCAACAATCCTCTTCCAGGGCATACCTGTATGACTTAAACCTCCCACTAGGCCCCACTTAAAACATTTCTACCACCTCCCAAGAGCAACAAGCTTGGCACCAAATCTTTTTAGGCCTCTGAAAGGACATTCCAGATCCAAACTATAGTACAGTGTATGCAGATACATCTAGTCACTCTTATGAAATAATCATGGTGCTAAAAGATGAAAATTATTTTGTTATTTTAATATCATTATTTGCTCCCCCCACAAAGGCTGTCTCAAAAATGGTTTCTTGTATTTGACTGGTTTGTGAAACAAAAAAGTTCAAGGCTGAGGGAAGACTGACCAATAATCCAGAATATTTAATATGCTTCCAAATTTAAGCTCATCAATCCTTTTGTCACCTTCCTCCAATTTCTTCATTTGTCACTTTTTTCTTCTGGGAATTTTCTTCTACTTTTACTGATTAAAAATTCATTATCTTGGGGCCAGGGTTGTGGCTCAGTGGTAGAGTGCTCGCCTGGCACACATTAGGCACTGGGTTTGATCTTCAGCACCACATAAAAAAAATAAAATAAAGGTAATGTGTCCACTTACAACTAAAAAATAAGTATTAAAAAAAACCTCATTATCTTGAGAAGTCTCCTGATTAACCCAACATTTACATTACTGTCTTTGTTATTTTGATACTTTGTAAATATGTACAAGGAAGGGTGTATATTATGTCCCCATGATGACACTGTGGACAGAGTTATTGATTGGAAGTCTGCAAGATCAAACTATTCTCATAATGCTAACAAGTTATTTGACTTTTTACTTATTTTCTAACAAGTATCCAAGCATCATTTTCTAAAGGCAATAATACAATAATGTGATGATATTACTATTCTGGCAGCTACTGCAGTATGTTGAGCATTTTTGTGTTTTCTAGAATTTTTTAAGGTAAATTTTTAGGATTTTCAATAACTTTTAAGACTGTAAAGGGGGGCTGGAATTGTGGCTCAGTGGTAGAGCACTTGCCTCGCATGCATGAGGCACTGGGTTCGATCCTCAGCACCATATAAAAATAAATAAAATAAAGATTGTGTCCATCTACAACTAAAAAAAATACAAAGTTTAAAAAAAAAAAAAAAGACTGCAAAGGGGAGAAAATCATGCTAAGTGAAATAAGCCAGGCTCAGAAAATCAATAGTCAAATGTTTTCTTTCATAGGTGGAAGCTAAAGCAAAACAAGAAAAAGAAGGCAGTGGGGAAGGGGACTAGCGAAGCAGAATGAGAAGGCACAGGTTGGAAGAGAAAAAAATACAGACTGAATCTAACAAAATTATGTTTTATAGATATATAAATGTACCAAAGGGAATATCTCCTTTATGTATATGTAGAAAGCACCAATTAAAAATAAACAAAGGAGGGCTGGGGCTGTAGCTCAGTGGTAGAGCGCTTGCCTAGCATGCATGAAGCACTGGGTTCGATCCTCAGCACCACATATAAATAATAAATGAATAAAATAAAGATCCATCAACAATTAAAAAAAATTAAAAAAAAATTAAAAAAAAATAAATAAAGGAAGGTCAGCTAAGTAGAGGAGGGAGAAAAGGGGAAGGGAGGAAGGGAAGGAAGGGAGGAGGGGAGAAAAGAGAGGAAAAATGGTAATTAAAAGCAAATTCCTTATATGTATGATTTTGTCAAAAGAAACCCAAATACTGCATACAATTATAATGCTTTAATAAAAGAAAAATTTGAGAACTCTTGGTATACACTGAGCAACACGTGGCAAAGTGTGCTATACTTCAAAGCAAAACTTTTAGCTGGGAGTGTGGCGCAAGCCTGTAATCCCAGTGGTTCGGGAAGCTGATGCAGGAGGATCGTCAGTTCAAAGCCAGCCTCAGCAAAAGTGAGGCATTAAGCAACTCAGTGAGACCTGTCTCTAAATAAAACACAAAATAGGGCTAGGAATGTGGCTCAGTGGTCGAGTTCCCCGAGTTTAACCTCCAGTACCCCCAAAGCAAACAAACAAACAAAAACTTTGTTTTAAAAGATGTGATGTTCCTCATTTTCCTTCATGTTTCCTACCAACCAACCTACTCTACACCACATAAATGATTGCCACTGAATAACTGTCACACTTTTTTTCAGTCCAAAAATTGGCTTATAGCTTTTCATCACATAATCATAGCGTGGTATAATTCCGTTCCTCATGCCACTTAAAAAGTAAACAGAAGCCAGGCGTGGTGGTGCACACCTGTAATCCCAGCACTTAGGGAGGCTGAAACAGGAGAATCGCGAGCTCAAAGCCAGCCTCAGCAATGGCGAGGCGCTAAGCAACTCAGTGAGACCCTGTCTCTAAATAAAAACACAAAAAATAGGATTGGGGATGTGGCTCAGTGGTTGAGTGCCCCTGAGTTCAATCCCTGGTACCAAGAAAAAGAAAGAAAAAAAAAAAAGTAAACAGAGCAGCAATGCATTCACCAGTGTTATATGGATGCGCATGTCTTCTTCAGTCCATGTGCACTGTCAGCATATTTTCCATGGTGTGGTTTTGTTTAGAGTGCTGCAGCACTAACCGTAAACACATCTTGTAAGAGTGGCACTGAGGACTGGGGTGGGGTGTATGGTGTGGTGTCAGATAGCACGGAATCTTTAGACAGAGATTTAATTTTGTAAGTCCATACTTCACAGAACCATAGTAAATTTTCCCAAGTGTAATATTTTGACTAGTATGCACAAATCAATAACTAATATGTTAATTTTTGTTCAGACAGGACACAGGTTCACTTAACTGTCATGAAGAAATGACGTGTGCCAATTTGGACTATTCAATTTTAACATATATTCACAACTATTATGTGCATCCTCATCTTGTACCAAAGACAGTTTAGTAATAAATGTTTTTTAAGTAATACTGGCACAATTTTTTTTTTTCTAAAATTTCACATAATGGTTGCACTCTGCTCCTTTGGGAAAAATTTTGGCATAAAATCAGCATTGATTATGCAGTGAAATATGGTTAACTGAACTCTTCTAGTATTTGAAGAAAAGATGTGAAACAACTATACACAGGTAGCAGACTAAACTACCTAGAGCACTCTAGAAAAACATATTGGGACAAAGTGTGTTTCTATATATGCTAGAAAATTTCATTCCATATAATGAGAATTCTCATTAAATTTGTGTTCTGAACCACTAATGGCTCCACTCGAACCACAGGGAAATACCTTTGATAGTGCCTCTCTCTGAAACATCCTTTAAAAGCCTCCAGTACTTATTTTTCAGCAGGTAAGAATATTGTGCTTATGAGCCAAAGTTACACGTTCAAAGTTAGCTCCAATCTGTTCCCTAAGGGTAGGGGACCTTGCTTCTTAACCTTTGGCATTTTGTTTCAAAAGTCTCTCATGTACCTACCAAGGGGGCCTGGGTAACACACTAATGCAGCATCAGCACAAATCTGTTTTACTGGAATAACAACTCAAAGTACATGTTTTGTCACTTCAAAAGCTGTGTTCATCCAAGTAATTTTAAATACATTTGGAGGAGTTAAATATTTAAAATTATTTCTGTGTAATCAAGATTTGCAGGTTCTAGGTACACATTTGGAACAACACCAAGGGCAGAAAAAGATTCAATTTAATAAGGCATTTAGACAATCCCTTGGAAATAGTGGACTAGAGTCAAATTTCAATTATTCATGGAAACTGAAGGCAAAGACTTATCAACTAATCTGTACAAATAATTGAAAAACATTATTCTAAACAATTTCTACTTAGAGGAAATCTTGAAATTACAGAAAATAAGCACATGATTGTATACGTGTCCTCTAAGTTGGTGCTAACGGTGGCTATGACTGAGGTACTAGGAAGGAAGAAAAAAAAGTCCAAACAAAACAAAAATACCCAAACAATGCATAAGCTAGCTCATCATTCCACCGAAGAGCTAACATTTGGCTTTATGGAAATGAATTCTGTTCTTAATATTATTCTCTTACAAGCATATCCAGCCTTAATTCTACTAAAGAAAAAAAACCAAAAAACAAAAAAACCCAACTTAGACTTTAGTATATGTATTGTTACCTGCAGTATATATTGCAAAGTTCCTTTCATTTTAAGATTTTTTCTTTTTTGGTAAACAATTCTTTAGATATAAATAGTCACTTAAATTGAAAAGGAATGTATAAAGCACCTAACCAGGCACTGTCTCAACTGTTAATTTCATTTAAAAAATCATAATTAAATTAACACTGACACCTAGTGGCAAGAAATAACAACTTTCTTTTATAATGCTACCTGAAATGTACCTTCTGAAATCAAACCAATGACTCTAAAACCAAAGACACTTCTAAATTCCCACAAGATTATCCATTTAATCTATTTAAGAATTATCCATTAACTTGAAGTAAAGAAAAAAAAATCTGCGTTACAAAACAAAACAAAAAAACCTTATCTGCAGATATAAAACTGGCTACAAAATCTTTTCCTAGTGTGGGGGTGGGAGTTCGAACCAAAGGAACTCCTTAAGAAAAATCTGAAATGATAAATTTGTAACCTTAAAAGACCAAAAGCGAGAACTGCTTAAAAATTAAGCATGCAGCTGAATATATCACTTGAAAGATATTACTTATTAATAAATTGTGGAAGGTATCTAACTCTCGTCCTCTAAGATGGGCTGTCCCTCCCCCCTTAAGAATGTTCTAACCTTAAAACAGTAAAATGACTAACAAATAAGCTAACAAAACCCACAGTTTTCCTCTACACTTATAATGAAACATAACTGCGAACACTTCAAGCTTCACAGAGCCATTGTCTGGCTTAATAGTTTAGTTTAATCAAATGTTCTGTCCAAATTCCAGACACCATGTGCGTATACTGTAAATTTGAATCAAACACCAGTCTTTGTAAAAATCTGAAGAAATATTTAAGATTCTACACAAAATTCTAGGATGAAATGTTTTGAAAATCGGGGACAATGAATTTGGAAATACCTATTTTCAACTGAAGAAATTTTCCATCCTGCAGACTGGCATGACTGAACTGCTGTGTTGACTAGGAAAAAAATTGGCCATCACTGTGAATATTTACACGCTTTCTTTTAAAAATATTATTTCCTTTTAAAAGTGCAATTATAACCAATGTCAAACTGCAGGCCTAAGCCTAAAATATGGCATATTGATTAACAAGAAATGTTTATACACAGCACATTTACAAAATGTCTTTTGTCCTCTTAAAAACAATCCTGAACAGATTTAGCTTCTACACAGAATCTGCTTGCAATCACTTCAAAATGTCCACCTCCTTCAATTTCCTGACCACTTAAAGATAAATCCACTGAAAGGAAGCAAAAGATCTGACTGAACCAAGACATTCATCAAATCTTCAGTCAAACCTTCAGTCTTCACTGGGGTGAAGTAAAATTCTAATGGCAATTTTTTTGTTTTAAAATATCTTGGACAGAACAATTGGGATTTTCAAGTATAAATAAAGCTCTCCTAAAGCTGGCGGGTAGGAGTAAAGCACTAGCTTAAAAATGAATTCCAAAAGGGGGGGGGGGCTGTCAAAGGGCAAGTTACTTCACTACGGATGGGAAGTGTCAGGGTGAGGAAAGGCCAGAATGGTCATTTCCCAGGGCTCTACTTTAGTGGTCAACCAGGGCGTTTGGATTAAAGCTACGAAAATACGTTCCAAATTTTCACAATCTCTACCGGGGTTTGGGGAGAATAGACGACCCATACTTTATCTTCTCCAACAAGGAAGCTTTGAGTGACTGGGGGAACAATACGTTATTCTTGCTAGACAAACCAAGTCTGGATGGGATCAGCCCACTTTTGAGTTTTGCATGCCAACCCGGGCTAGGGGCTGGAAGGCAGTATATAAGATACAGTAAACAAGACCCCTTGGGGGTCCACGCTCAGGCCAGGTAGGTGGTAAGCCCAACTTCTCTTCACCCGCGGCCCCTCTTCCAGACTAGGGGCAAAGAGATCTCCAAAGCCAAGTTCTCTCGCCAAGTCGTCTCCGACCCCGCAGCCACCGCGCAATCAGGAACGAGCCCACTCCCGCTGTCGGATGCCAAGGGACAGTTCGGGACAGGAGGGGCGCGCTCCGCGATCTGGCACTGGCTGGGGCTCGTGGAGGGCTTCCCTGGGAACGCACTCCCCTCGCCTCCCCTACCCAGAACTCGGCCCAGAGGAGAGGGTGGCGGGGTCCCAAGGGGGCCTCACCAGGCGAAGCTGGCTAATTTCGTCGTAGGACATAAAGCTGAGGATGTTCTCGATGGCTACGATGGGCAGCGCCACCAGCGTGTTGTTTTGAGGCAGCTGGTCCGGTGCCAGTGCCGGTACTGGGGGTGCCTGGGACCCCGGCTGCGGGGGCTGGGGCGGAGGCGGTGGGAGCTGTCGCTGAGCAGAGCCAGCGGCCGAAGAGGAGCCGCCGTCGCCGTGGCCGCCGCCTCCTTCCTCAGCCATCCGCTCCTCCGACGCCGCCGCCATCTTGAGAGTTTGATTCCTTCCCCCACTGTAAGGGGAACAGGGATACTTCCGGTGCGTCACTTCCTCCTCCTGCAACCACGGGGAGGGGCACCTAGAGGAGAAGGAGGAGCTCTGAGCTGACAGGCGGAAAGAAAAACAGGCTTGGTGTTTGTTCAAGTGGAAATGAGGAAAGATCTGGAAACCTCAAGAAAGGTGGTCGTTGTAGACCCTTTTATCTAAGATTGGAAACCACTTGAGTGCAAGGGAATCTTGTCTATTAAAATGAAATTCACTGGTACAGTTTTCTCGAAGAACTTCCTGACAGAGGACAATGAAAGTAATGTTGCCTTAATAAGTGTAAATGGAATGATGTAGTTAGAATAGTACCATTTCCCAAGAATCACAGTAATAATTGATTTAGACAAACAAAAAAATATAATCATCGGTAAAACTACAACATAGATGAACCTTGAATAATGTTAGGTGAAAGAAGACAAGCAAAATGGACCATATATTGTATAATCCTATTTAAATGAAGTAGCTGAAGACTGAAAGTAAATGAGTATTTGCCACAGGCCTGGAGAAGTATAGAAGGGGAACAACTGGTATCAGGTGCATAGTTTCTTTTTGGATGTAATGGAATTATATAATGGTGATAGTTGCACAACTTGTGAATATACTAAAATCATTGAATTGTATAATTTAAGATAATGAATTTTTATTATATACGAATTAAATTCCAGTGAAACAATTTTAGGCTAGAATTATCAAAAGATGCTAAAACTAGAAGGAAAAGTGATGAGGAACATAATATTTAGAGTCTCAAAATAACTCTTCACATTATATATTAATTACAAATATGAAAAATGTTTACAATAGAGAAATTTAACAGACACTGTTATAGCAAAATGGTCAAGACTAATAAATTATGGGAGGAACTGACAACCTGTTCCTCTTAACATGAAAATAACACAACAATGTAATATTCCTGCACAATAATGCATAATCTGCTTTTGAGGTAGACAAATCTAGATTACTGGCTCATGTTCTTCAAAAAAATGGCATGAAACACAAAAACTAAGAAATTGTCCCATATTAAAAGGACACAGCAATTAAATTCATAGGTGATATTGGACCAGTTCCTGCTTTAGGGAGAAAATAGCTTTAAAGAACATTATGTCAACTGGCAATATTTTAATATTTAGATAATAACATTGTAATAATCATCAGATTTTCTGATTTGGGCCTGGCACAGTGACCCATACTGTAACTTCAGTCATTTAGCAAGACCCTGTCTCAAAAATATAAAGGGCTGAGGATGTAGCTCAGTGATAGAATACCCTGGGTTCAGTACTGAAAAAAAATCTGATTTGGATAATTATATTGTGGTTTTTTAAGACAATGTCCTTGTTCCTAGGAAATACATATTGAAGTATCTAGGGACAAAGGGCAATGATGTCTCAATTTACTCTCAAATGGTTCAAATAGAATGAAATTAATAAAGCAAATATGACAAAATATTAATAATTTGTGAACTTGGGTGCAGAGCAAATGAGAGTCCTTGCATTATTTTTTAGATTATTTCGGAATAAAAAATTTTTAAATCTTGCTTAATATTTCCATAACTTTGTATCCGCATACTATCTTATGACAAAGATAAATCACTACATTTTGAAGCTTTCTGTTCCTTGGTTCTGGGTCTTTATCTTAAAGTTTCCAATTGTCCTTTCTTTTCCAGCTTTGTCTTGGAATCTAATTGTTGCACTGTAGGTATGGAAACTGCAGAAAAAGCTAAGCATGACTAACGGTTAAGGGAAAGCCAATGTGGGGATAACTAAAGTGAGGAAATTAATTGAAAGTATTGGTGGTGGTGAGCTTGTCAGTATTGGAATCTTTTTCCTATTAGCTGGGCATGTAAAGAATTAGTCATTTTGCCTATCATTGTTGCAAAACTTTTGAACTTATTTTGTGTGTGTGTGTGTGTGTGTGTGTGTGTGCATGTGTCTTGTAGAAGTACTGGGGATTCAATCCAGGGTGTTCTATCATTGAGCCATGCCCACAGTCCTTCTTTTTTTTTTAATTAATTAATTAATTAATTTTTAATTTTTTTAGTTGTTGATGGATCTTTATTTTATTCATGTACTATTTATATGTGGTGCTGAGGATCAAACCCAGTGCCTCACACATGCTAGGCAAGTGCTTTACCACTGAGCTACAGCCCCAGCCCCCCACAGTCCTTCTTTATTTTTATTTTGAGACAAGGTGTCACTAGGTTGCTAATGATAGTGGACTTTCTATCCTCCTGCTTCAGTCTTCTGAGTAGCTAAGATCACAAGCATGTGCCACCGTATTCCGCTGAACTTATTTGATTCTCCTACTTTGGGGTTTGTATTAGTTAATTTTCCACTGCTATAAAAAATTCCTGAGGTTGAATAATGCATAAAGAAAAGAGTTTTAGTTGGCTCACAGTTTTGGAGGCCAAAGGTCCAAGATAGGGCTACCTTATTGATTCAACCTCTGGTGAGGGCCCCTTGGCTTATGTCACATCATGATGAATGGCATCATGGTAAGAACACTTGGGAGAGGGAGATATAACATGATAAGACTGGAAGCCAAAAAGCAGAGAGAGACCAGTGTTGATCTTTTTATAACAACCCACACTCCTAGAAACTACCTGGGGTCTCATGAGAACTACTTAATCTCTTTCAAGGGTAGTGCCCTCAATGGCTTAATTACCTTCCAGTAGGCTCCACTTTTTAAAGGTTCTACCACTTTACAATGTCACTGCTGAGAATCAAGCTTCCAATAAAAGAATCCTTGGTGGATACACTCAAACCATACCCAACTATAACAGAGTGCTTTTGTATTCAATGTATGCTTTATGTCTAACTGTTCCTGAGATATTTGCATATTTATAATGTTAGTTTTATTTCCCCTAATGGACTGTAATTTCACTTTTCTACTTAGGTTATTGCTATCTCTTCAGAGAACCTATTACATTTATTCTAAATTGAATTAATTTTTTACCTTGTTTTATTAAAGTTAGATGCTTTCTTGATAGATTAGATTGAACTAGAATTTCTATAAATGGAATCATGCTTTAAATAGATTATGGGAGCTCTCAATTAAAGAAAGTCCTTTTAAATGTGAATCATTATTATCTAATTTAATTCATCTACTTTGTAAATCCAATCATTACATGCAGTTGTTTGTTTGAAGTGATCTTGTGAAAAAGCATTCCTACTCCCTTATCTCTCCATGTGTGGCCAACTAGTTAACACCCAAATCTGTTAATCTAAATAACAGAGTACAACTATGGGAACAATTTTAACCAGTTCCTGCCAGTCAGCTCATTCAAATTGTTCTTTGTTTATATATACTAGATTTGTACCCTTGTATTTCCTACAGTTTTTTAATAAAGAGAATTTCAGAGCAAATGGCTGCTTTGTTTCGGTTATTAAAATCAATGCTTGTTTTAGATATGCTTTCCAACCAAAACAAATATTTCTAACTATAATAAATATTTGAGCCCTTAGGAGGAGTTTTGAGTTTCAACTGTACTTTTATGCCAGCAAACTACTGTAAGGCAGTGGTTTCAAGTATGGGTGGACAATACTTTTTAAGATCTATGTGTCTCTAATTTCATATTGGTAAAAGAAAATACTATTACCTTCTTTTATCTCACTCAATTGATATGAAGATGAACTGAGGCAGCAAAGGAGTAGAGTCTTAAATTCCTCTGATTAAAAGTATTAAAGCCAATATACTATAGTGCAGATACTATGTCATCCTGGCCCCCCTTATCCTTCTGCTTCCTGATCCAGGTGTGTGTTGGGGGGCTGGGTATTATTGGGTATGATGAGAGGTGATCTAAATTATTCGATAGCACCCCTACAAGAAGATGAGCTTTACATATGTAAAAGAGGAAGATAAAACCAGACATTGTTTTTTCCTATTTGTTAGCAGATTTGTAATATATTCAGAAAGAGTGAAGAATGAGCTCATATCCTACAAAAAGGCTTAGAGTTTTTGTGCATTATAGTTACCTACATTTTATTTTTATTTTTTTTAATATTTATTTTTTAGTTGTAGGTGGACACAATATCTTTATTTTTATGTGGTGCTGAGGATCGAACCCAGTGCCTCTCGCATGCTAGGCGAGCACGCTACCACTGCGCCATAACCCCACCCCTTTACCTTCATTTTAAAAGATCCATCTTTTGACCAAATGAGGAGTTTCCTATCATGGCTAGTATCTAAAATTCTATTATTATTATTATCCTATTATTATATATTAAATTATATTATTACATATATTAAATTTGAAGCTTTGGCTCCAGAGAAAATGGTCCATTGAACTTTTAATTCAGTGTTTTTTGGCTGCTAAATGAGTAAGACACTAGGAAGATGCTAAGAAATAAATGTTTTCCATCCTCAAGAGATTGTGAGTCTGGCAACAGTATCAGTCACCATGTGGATCCACTGAATTGATCCCACTGACCAGGCAAGATTGACTGGTATCTCCTTTATTCTCTCAAGTAAAGTCTTCCTAAAATTGCATATTCAGAAAGAAAAGCTTAATTTCCTGGGCTGTTCTTTAGAAAAAGTGATTCAGCTAGCAGTGTTCTCTGCCTTTATAAAGGTGTGTAACCACAAATTACAAGAACGTAGAAGTAGAAGAAGTTAATTCTGCTGTGAAAAATCAGGGAACACTTCACAGAGGAGGTTATAATTTACCTTGACCTAGAAGGATGGTGCTGTGGGATCTATGTTAGTCAGCTTTCTATCATGTGACAAAATACCCAAAATAATAAACTTAAAAAGTTGAAAGGTTTATTTTGGTTCGTGGTTCCAAGGATTTTCATCCACAGTCCCTTGGCTCTGAGCCTGTGGTGGCACAGTATACTTGTGGTGGGAGCATGTTTCAGAACAAAATTGTTTACCTCACAGAGGCTAGGAAACAAAGAGAAACTGGAAGAGACCAGAGCCTCAATATTCCATTCAAAGGCATGCCCTCAGTGACCCAATTTCCTTCCACTAGGCTCCACCTCTTAAAGTTTCCACTACCCCGAAAGGCACCACAGGCTGGCAAGAAAGCCTTTAAAACATGGGCCTTTGGGGTACATTCAATATTCAAATTATAGCAGGATCCTAGCAGAGGCTTATATATGTATATATATTTTTTAGTAGATAGATATAATAGCTTTATTTTATTTATTTATTTTTATGTGGTGCTGAGGATCCAACCCAGTGCCTCACATATGCTAGGCAAGCTCTTTACCACTGAGCTACAACCCCAGCCCCAGAGACTTTCGTAATTAAAAGAAAAAGATGGGGGTGCTGGGGTTTGTAGTTCAGTGGTAGAGCACTTGCCTAGTGTGTGTGAGGCACTGGGTTGATCAGTTTTGTGTTTTAGAAAAATCATTCTAGTAATGATGGAAAGACTCTATTGGAAGGCAGAGCTGGTGGTTAAGGATACCAGTTAGGAAGTTAGTATATGGTGCTCAAAGAAAAAGAAGTCTTTGGATCTGAATTCAAACAGTGAAAAAGATAGATGGATAGAGAGTTTAAAAATGTTAAAATTGGGCTGTGTGTAACTCAGTGGTAGAGCATGTATTTAACATGCACAAGGCTCTGGGTTCAGTCCCCAACACTACACACTCACATACACGTGCACATGTGTGCGCGCATACACACCAGTTAAAAGTGACAGAACTAAAAGAAACTGACAACACTTAATACTTACTGGATGTTGGAGATAAGATATTAGAAGAAAATAAAGCTGACACTGCTATGGAAACTGAGCAGTGGAATAACTAGAAGTGCCACCAGTGGAGGTGAGGGTTGCAGGAAAAGGAGCAGATTGGGTGTGAGTGCAGAAAAAAATGAGCTTGATTTTGGGCATGTTGGGATTAAGTACATGTGAAGCTTCTGTTTAAAGAGAATAACTCTAATTTATTGAATGTTCACTTTATCAGTCTATTTTCTGCTGCTGTAATGGAATACCTGAGACTAGGTAATTTATGAAAAACAGAGACTTATTTCTTACAGTGCTAAGAACATTTTAATGGAATACCTGAGACTAGGTAATTTATGAAAAACAGAGACTTATTTCTTACAGTGCTAAGAACATTTTAATGGAGGGTAGTGAGAGATGACCAATTGACAGATCCAGGGTATTTGGATATTTGAATCTCAATATCCCAATTTAGTCTCAGACTAACTTGGTGTAATATGCCTCTGTCTCCTTGCTAAACTTGGTGTAATCTGCCTCTGTCTCCTTGCTAGACATTGTGGAAACTTGTAGAAGCATCTGGAGTGCTTGTTTAAAATCATGGTTTTCAGGCCCTATTCACGATCTATCTTATCAGAAACTCTGTTATAAAATAAGCTCCAAACCTGTTCCTTAGGCATTCTACAGCATCTGATTTTCTGTTTTTAGATGTTCTTCACCTCCCCCACAATCAGTGAGAAAGCAGCTGTTTTTAGATTGTGTAATTTTGTACTCAAGTTCATAACATTAGAACTCGGATTTTCTGAGTAGTTAACTAATAGTTAACTATTTAAGAACTTTTTTAGAAAACCATTTTCTTCTTGCCTTCAGGCCTCTACTTCAGTGATTTTTACAAAGCTTTGTGGGGATGATAAAGTCTAAATCTTTTGGATAAATAAATGTTTGATTTTTTTCTTCCTAAGTATGGATTTGTGTTCTTGAGAACTTGAACTTGACTCATTTGTCTTTGCCTCAAGTGTGTGGCATGGTGCATTGGCCTAGTTAATGCTTCCAAATATCTAGTGAATTAGCTAAAGTGATGATGGTGCACAGTGAGGCATGCTTGGAGTTATTAGTCATTGGTCTGGAATGAGGATAGGGTGTTCAGCTCTTCAGCAATGGAAGATGCAACAGCAGCACCTGCGATCTTCACAAGATGGGCAGTGTTAGAGGAACCGTCAGCAGTAGGAGCCACAGATAATCTATAGTCTGAAAGATATCATTCCCCAAGTCAAATTCTAATCTACACAACTTCAGGATCACAAGTGTTTGATTTAAGATTCACCAGACACTATTGCTTGTGGAGTTTTTGATAAAAATCATGGTCCTGGAGATAAAAAGTCTCATTAAAAATTGCTTTATTTTTTTTCCTGCTTTCATCAGGGTTTGGGGTTCTAAGCCATAAACAATAGACAAAAATGAATCTGCAGCTTGAAGGTGAAGATAAGCCTGAAAATAGTATTTCCAATGTCTTTCCTGTCCTTTGGTCATTGTCCTGTATGCATTGGAGGTGACTTGTTTTAGGACATCAGTATTGTAAGCAGGTGCAACAGGAGCACACAAGAGCCAGATTAGAATGTGAGGGTAGAGTCAAGCAAAGCCAATTCATCACATGTCGCCATAGGAGATCCCAAGAGCTGAAGGGTAGATTGCACAACTGGAGCTATGGAATGAGATAAGTGATAGGAGAAAATGAGATGACAAGGGTTGCAGACCTGAGGGTGTCTAAACTATTTCTGAATGAACAATGTGGGTCTGAAGTTAACAACTGGGGTTCAGATGTGAATATAGGGAAAAGAGAGGCCAGGAAAGATGGACCTTTAAAGAGCTAGATGCATGCCCTCCTGCCCAGGTTCTGAGCTTCTTGAGACATTGTAGTCTCTGAAAGAAATAAGCAATTACCACCTTTAAAAATAAAATTTGTAGCCGAGTGTGGTGGTACACGCCTGTAATCCCAGCACTTTGGGAGGCTGAGACAGGAGGATTGCGAGTTCAAAGCCAGCCTCAGTAATGGTGAGGCGCTAAGCAATTCAGTGAGACCCTGTCTCTACATACAACACAAAATAGGGCTGGGGATGTGGCTCCGTGGTCAAGTACCCCTGAGTTCAACCCGCGATACAAAAAAAATAAAATAAAATAAAATAAAATTCGTATTTTTACTTACTACTTTCTTCAGTGTATCATTGCAATCACTTTAATGCTGCTTAAAAAAAAAATTAGTTTCCTTCTCTCTGCTTCCAGGTTGCCTAAACAATATCTTGGTCTACTGTCTACCTGTAATTCACTGAGTAACCCAAGTCAGGCTCCAGATTTCTTTTCTGCTACCATGCATTACTTGAGAACATTGCTACCTTGTGAGCTCTTGCAAGAACTAGGTCGACACTCTTTAATAAGAGGGAATAAGGAGGAATGAAAAACATATACTTATGGGAGCAAATCAATTGGTGGACTGAAAATTACATTGACTCTTTTAAGTCACAATGACGTCATTTGCTGCCCTAAATTAGTGGTTGCTAACTCATTTGTGCTTATTAAAAATAAAGATTCTTGGGTACCTCCCTGTAGATTTGGATTCAGTGTATCTGGCTGGGGTGGGTCCATGGAACCTATCTTGAATGTCAAGAAATTTTTGGGTACCAGAAGTTCTGGAAAACTGTCTTCAAGTTAAATAGTGTCCTCTAAGTCTGAGAAAATACATCACTTTGTTTGGTACAAAATTTTTCTCATAAAAATTTATGAATCAGAATGAAAGAAAATTTTAAAAACATAAGTTCCTTATATTTCTGCCATTCTAATGTAAGTGATTCCCTTCTCTGCAATTCTTTGTATGCTATACTCATATTTTACATATTTGTAATATACAAATTTAGATTCTGTTGTTTTTTTTTAAAACATAACATACCAGAAACATTGTTCCTTTGATATCATATAAGGTTGGTGACTTAGTCCATTCAGGCTGTTATAACTAACATGCCATAAAGTGGATGGTTTATAAACTTGTTGCTCGTAGTCTCTGAGGCTGGAAAGTCCAAGATCAAGATGTCAGCAGATTTAGTGTCTGGGGAGAGCTTACTCTGTTTCATAGATGATGCCTTCTTGCTGTGTTCTCACATGGTGAAAGGGACAAATAAGTTCTCTTGGGCCTCTTTTATAAGACTACTAATCCTGCTCGTGAGGGCTCTACCCTCATGACCCAATTACCTCTTAAAGTCCCCAACTCTTAATACTTTGAAGATTAAGTTTTAACATATGACTTTTAAAGGGACCCAAACTTTCAGACCATGGCAGTGGGTAATTTTACTGTTAAATGTCTATAATTTGCCCATCCATTTACTAAGTGTTGAACACAGAGGTTGTTTTTAATTTTTTGTTACAGTATAGACAATGTAATAAACAGTTTGTACTTATAGCTTTTACTGTAAATTTTTTGCAGTAAATCCTCAGGCATGATACTAATGAATCAAAGAGTTTGAGCATTTTAAAGTCAAAGTGGTTAATATTGGAATATTAAGTATTTCATCCCTGCTGGAAACTGCTTAACTAGTTTTATTTTTGCCATTCCCTCCTTCTTTCCTTCCTTCCTTCTTTCCTTTCTTTTGTACTGTGAATTTAACTCAGTGGTGCTACCATTGAGCTACATTTCCAGCTCAGCTCTTACTATTTTTTTCTTTGAGACAGGGTCTTGCTAAGTTGCTTAGGTTGGCCTCAAACTTGCCATCCTCCTGCCTCAGACTACCAAGTAGCTGAGATTACAGATGTACCCCATTGTACCCAACAATTAGCTTCATTTAAAAATGCTTGCTGAACACTACAATAAAGCAGTCACCTCAATGTTTATAGCAGCACAATTGCAAAACTATGGAAGCAACCCAGATGCCCTTCAATAGATGAATGGATAAAGAAACTGTGGTACATATACACAATGGAATATTATTCAGCAATAAAAGAAAATAAAATTATGGCATTTGCAGGCAAATGGATGGAATTGGAGAACATTATGCTTAGTGAAGTAAGCCAATCCCAAAAAACCAAATGCCGAATATTCTCTCTGATTAGTGGATGAGGATACATAAGCGGGGTGGGAACGGGAAACATAGGAGAAATGCAGGAACTCTGGATGCGGCAGGGAGGAGGTGGGAGGAAGGAAAGGGGAATGGGTATAGTAATGATGGTTGATTGAGATGGTCATTACTACCTTTGGTGCACGTACGAAGACACAAACGGTGTGACTCTATCTGGTTTGCAACCAGAGAAATGGAAAAACTGAGCTCTGTTTATGTACTATGACTTGAAATGCATTTAAATAAAATAAATTAAAAAATAAAATAAAATAAAAATGCTTGCTGAGCTGGGGTTGTGGCTCAGAGGTAGAGCGCTTGTCTCACATGTGTGAGGCACGGGGTTTGATCCTCAGCACCACATAAAGATAAATAAAATGATTAAAATAAAGGTATTGTGTCCATCTACTACTAAAAATATTTTTTAAAAGTGCTTGCAAAGTTTCCATAATAAATCTCCTCCATCTCTTTACTTAAAATGCATTTTCCTTTATTTGTGTAATAATTATTTTGTGAGTACCTTTCATATAAGCAGTTTGAGGAGCTGAGTGCTTGCCTCGCATGTGTGAGGCACTGGGTTTGATCCTCAGGACTGCATAAAAATAAAAAAAAAATAAGGATATTAAAAAAAAGTTACTAAGAAGTTTTAGTCAAGGGGCAGTAGAGAGCAAGAGACAAGAGTTCTTATGAAACTCATTGTGGAACAAAACAGTAAATGATTGTACTGAGATACAAGGGTGGTAATGAGGAGGTAAAGCTGCACTGTGACCTGAATGACAAAGAAGGGGCTAGCCAGTGAAGACTTGTGTTAGTTAGGGTTTTCCAGAGAAACAGAGCCAAGAGAATGTATATAGACAGACATATAGGTGTGGGTATAAATAATGTATACATCTCTGCGTGTATAAAGAAAAATTATATATTAAAGAGTCTCTTTTTTAAATAAAGAGTTGGTTCACATGATTGTGGAGGCTGAGAAGCCCCAAGATCTGTAATTTGCAAACTGGAGCCTCAGGAGAGATGATGGTACATTTCCAGTTCAAATGTGATGGCTTGAGAACCAGGAGAGTCAATGGTGTAAGTTTAAGTCTGAAACCTGGCTGACTTAAGACACAAGAGAAAAGCTGATGTTTCCACCCAACTCCAAAGAGGGGAAAAAAGCAATGTCCCAGTTCAAGCAGTCAGGCACGAGGAGTCCCCTCTTAACTCAGCCTTGTTGTCTTCAGGTCTTTAATTGATTGGGCCAGGCCCGCTAACTTTAGGGAAGGCGATTTGTTTTGTTCACTCTACCAATTCAATTTTGTCCAAAATATCCTCATAGACACACCCAGACACCCAGAATAATGTTTGATCAAAATCGGTCTGGGGGCTGGGATTACGGCACAGCGGTAGCGTGCTCGCCTAGCACGCATAAGGCACTGGGTTCGATCCTCAGCACCACATAAAAAAAATAAAATAAAGATATTCTGTCACCTACAACTAAAAAATAAACACTTAAAAAAAAATCGGTCTGGACACCCTGTGGCCAGGTCAAGCTGACACAAAATTAACTATCTCAAGTCTGCTCCTCATCAGCTTGACACCCATTCACATCTCCTTAAACCTAATGTCCAAAGAAAGACAATGAAAAGATTGCAGCTCCACCTAGCATGCTGTAGCTATCCTGCACTAATTCCTTCTCCAGAGAAGGAGGTAAAGTTCTTGAGTGATGTTCACTATTCTGCTTAATATTACATAACTTAAATACTATGGTGTAAAATTAACCATACTTAAATACTATGATCTAAGTGTGGTTAAGTCAAAGCCTCCTATGTTACATGATAAGGAAGTAATAGAGGAAAAAAAATATTTGTATGATAAATACACACAATATATTCATAAGAAAGAAGGAAATATTCATAACAATTTCATTCTGCATTTCTGCAATGGGTCACATGGTTGTAGATGGTATTACTAGCTAACAATTTCATTCTGCATTTCTGCAATGGGTCACATGGTTGTAGATGGTATTACTAGCTCCTTCTACTCAATCTGTATTCCCTCTGCCTTGCAACTGCCTCAGCTGATTATGGTTCTTTACGTGACAGAGTGACCCAAACCTTCATTCTTTTTTTTTTTTAAATTAGTTTAATTATTTTTTTTAAATATTTTTTTTTTAGTTGTCAATGGAATTTATTTATTTATATGTGGTGCTGAGAATCGAACCCAGTGCCTCACACATGCCAGGCAAGTGCTCTACCATTGAGCCACAACCCCAGCCCCCCAAACCTTCTTTCTTAAAGCATCTGGGCCATTTGTGTCCCTGACTGGATTGGGTGCTATAGTTTTTCATTGACCTCAATCACAGGGTATGTTAGTACTAAGAGATTCCTGTATTTCCTATACATTCTTCCTGGCCTCCATTGTGGAGTAGTCGTCCAGTTTCCTCTTGGTAGTCAGAATCCGCCAGTCACCTCAGGAAACACAATAACTCTCTCCTTTGCCCATTAATTCAGAGACCTGAGGAGTCCACAGTGGCCAGGGGGCAGTTTTTAACTCCCATTTCAATGGAAGTTGTACCTCCTGGTGGAACTAAGACCTCTAGGCCCGCAGAGCATAAGGTAGTGGGAACAGGAAGAAGAAATTTTTTCTTGTGGATCACTAGGGGTAACAAAGAGTGGTGCCGCTTCCATTTCTGCCCGTGATTCCTGAGCCTGTGAATCCTGGCTATGGGGAAAACAGAACCATACATTGGATGTTGATTCAGGCCACTTACAGCCTTCTGGAGAACCTTGCCCCTGCCCTGCAAGATATTTCCACCTAGCTGATGCTGTAATTGAGTCTTCGAAAGGTCATTCTACCCTTGTATCAATTTATCTGCCTCAGGATGGTCGGGCATATGATAAGACAAATGAATTCTATGAATGTGGGCACATTGCCACATTCCATTCAAGGTAACATGAGCTCCTTGATCAGAAGCTAGTGCTATGTGGAATATCATGATGATGAACAAGGTATTCTGTAAGCCCATGGATAGTAGATTTGGCAGAGACATTGCATGTAGCAAAGGGAATTCATATTCAGTGTCTGCGTCTCTTTCAATAAGGAAAAATATACTGTCCCTCCCATGATGGAAGTGGCCCAATGTAATCAACCTGCCACCAGGCCACTGGCTGGTCACCCTGGGGAATGGGGCAGTAACAGGGATTCAGTGTTGTCTCTGCTGCTGGCAGATTGGGCACTCAGCAGGTGTCTGTAACCAGGACAGCCTTGGTGAATGGAAGTCCATAACTTGCTGAGCTCACGCATAACTTCCACCCCTGCTGACATATATACTTTGTTCATAAGCCCACTGGGCAACGACAGGGGTGACTGGAAAAAGAGGGCAACTGGTGGCCACAGAATGGGTCAATGTATCCTCTTGATTATTAAAATTTTTCTCTGTTGAGGTCACTTTTTGGTGAACATTCACATGGAACACAATATCTCCACATTTTTTTTTTTTTGGTCCATTCAGAAAGGTCTATCCACACATCTTTTTCCCAATATTCCTTGTCGCCAATTTTCTGATCATATTCCTGACAAGACCTTGATCAACTAGCCAAATCAACTAGCCTGTGAATCATTATATAATTGTATGCACTTTGGAATTTATCCCCCAAAATAAAGGAAATTGTTAACAGGGTTTTGAGCAGAGGTGAGACACATAAATGTCATACGTAGATGAAAAAGAAATTATAGATAAAATAAAGAGAGGAATCAAACATGACTTTAAGATCTGCACAAATGAAAGAACGGAGTTGACATTTCCTGAGGTAAGGAAGCCCAGGAGGAATGATTTGGGGGTGAAAGATATCACGAATTGTTTTTAACATGTTACATTTCCTTTTGAAATAAACTTTATGGGGGTATAATTTGCATATAACAAAATACATACATTTGCATATAACAAAATACATACATTTTAATTGTGTAGAGTGATATGTGACATTAAATGTATATGCTCATGCCACCCCAATCAAGATAGAGAACACTTCCATTGCCCCAAAAGAATCCCTTATCTCCCTTTCCGGTTGATCTCCATTTCCCACCCCCTGTCCTAAGCAACCACTTAATATTCATTACATCACCATGGATTAGATTTATTTGTCCTAGAGGATTATAAAAATGGAATCATAAATGCTGGGAGAATAAAAACTGAATTAGACCTTCCATTGTCTGGTATGTTTTTAAACTTCTAAGTCTATTTCTTTTTTATAATTATAGATATCCTAGGACCTAAGAGGCTGAATGTATGCATAGACATACTTTCTTATGACTTTGAGAATCATCCATTCTCCGTATTCTCTGCAGCCAATAAGATCTTGTTGAACATTACTTTCATAAGTTTTTACAATTAAAATAAGCATTCTCCTTTTTTTCCCAGTGCAAAATATTATATGTAATGTGATAATATAATGTGTACTCTGATTTCCAGAGTTCACTTCTCTAGGTTCTGAGAAGTCCCTCTCATGTAGGGAGAGGGATAATCCTTACCCTTGAGCTGGGCGCGGTGGCGAATGCCTGTAATCCCAGCGGTTTGGGAGGATGAGGCAGGAGGATTGTGGGTTCAAAGCCAGCCTCAGTGATTTAGCAAGGTCCTAAGCAACTTAGTGAGATCCTGTCTCTAAGAAAAATATAAAAAGGGCTGGGGATGTGGCTCAGTGGTTTCCAGTACCAAAACAAACAAACAAAACAAAACTTATCTTTGAGAATCACTTGTCTAATCTAATAATCACATGCAGATTAGAGAGCTAACCATATGCACCAATCTGCTAAAGGGCATGCTGGGAAGAAGTTGGGTAGTGTTTTGCCTCATCCTGCCCCACTTTAAGTGTTTTGCCTTTTATGGATACCAAACATTTAATGATCACAGACCAAAGCAATTACTCATGTCTTTGTTTTATATCCCTTGGCTTCCTGATATTATTTTTAACAGTTCTTCCATAATCACATAATAGCTTCCTTTATATGGTCATTGCATCCAGGAAATAATGAGCATTTAAATAGGTTGGCCAGAGACTTCAAATAGCTGCACAGGGCAGGACACTCCCCAGCTTGGCTGTTAAGGATAATGTTGTAGGATTAAGATTTCACAGCAAAGAAATCAAAAAGAATCTTATTGCAACTGTAAAAGGAGAAGATATATGCTGGAATCTAGTGTATCCTATGAGCACATTTAAAACTTAACTAGCAGGATACCAGAATATAGAGCATATAACTATGGAGGAGAGTTATTTGTCAATACAAAGGAGGCAAAGTATTTATTTAGGGCACTAGATCCTCCTTTCTCTCCCTCTCTTCTTACTCTTTATGAGAACCATAAGGGTAAGAGTGATTTTGTATTTGATCTTCACTTTCCGCTCTGAATATCAGTCTTTTCACCTATGCTTTAATGACAGAAGAGAAAGTACCAGAGAGTAGGAGGAATTTAAAAAATTATTTTGAAAAATTAAAAAAAAAAAGAAGAGGCAAGGCATTTCTAGTTAATCTGTGCATTAACTGAGCCATCAGCAGAAAGCTGAGAAACACTGTTTAGTTTCCTATGTATTTGTGGTTGTTTAGAATTACATCACACAGTATTTCCATTGTGACAGCATACAGGAAAATTTTTCCCTTTGGTTTCAAGTAGGAATGATTATTTTTGTCCTATACAACTAATTGCTTTAATCTTTTGAGATTACTGTGGATCATGTAAAATTGACCATATATACTTTTTCTTTATACTGGAACTTTGAACATTCAGAGTTAAATTTGTGGCTTTCATTGTTACCCAATGAAAACTTTATAACTTTCATTTTGTTCTAAGCTTCATTCTATTTTTTCTCTACCTTTATATTCTCTTCATTCTGATATACTCCTTGGTTTTATTTTGATTATAAGGTATCAGGGGGTATTGTAGAATACTTTATAACATCTTTGTAAACAATGTCACATAAATAAAAACTTGAGGGGGAGTAATTTTTAAAATAAGAATATGGATCATTAACCTGTTTAACAGGCAATTCACTTTTTATAGTTTGAGTTTTTATTGGAGGGAATGTATGGTAAAAGGGTTTTTTTTTGCTAGTTGTTGATGGACCTTTATTTTATTTATTTATCTGTGATGCTGAGAATTGAACCCAGCGCCTCACACATGCTAGGCAAGTGCTCTACCACTGAGCTTCAACCCAGCCCATGGTAGTGTTTTAATGATGCATTGGTTGTGTTCTGACCACTGAGGGTCCAAATCTTCACTCTGTTAATTTCCTACTTGAGCTAAGTTAAGCCATTTAATTCTGTGTCTCAATTTCCTTATCTGTAATAGGATTAACAAAGATAACTCCTTTATAGAATTACTGTGAGAACCAAATGAGAGAATATATACCAAATACTTAGAATCATGCCCAGCACCTGGTTTAAAATGAATATTGTTAGCCGGGTGCAGTGGCTCAAGCCTGTAATCCCAGTACTTAGGGAGGCTGAGACAGGAGAATTGCGAGTTCAAAGCCAGCCTCAGCAAGGGTGAAGCACTAAGCAACTCAGTGAGACCCTGTCTCTACATAAAACACAAAATAGGGCTGGGGATGTGGCTCAGTGGTCAAGCACCCCTGAGTTCAATCCCCAGTACCACAAAATAAATAAATAAATAAATAAATAAATAAATAAAATGAATATTGTTAGCTTTTAGGATTTATTGCCAAGCAATTCCAACTTTGCTTTTAAGACAAGAAGTTCAGATTGGTAGTAGTTTTCTTCTTAACATATCCATTTCATTTTATCATTTACTAAGTATTACTACAGGAGATCTATCTGTTAATCTTCTAGGTTATCTGTGTTCAGGATATCACTGACTTTTGGTCATAAGGTAGTCAATACATGAATTTGTGTGTGCGTGTGTGTGTTGCTGTATAATAGATTACCTCAAAATTTAGCAGATTAAAACAATTTATGTTTATTATTTCACAGTTACCATGACTTAGGAACCCAGGATGGGCTAGGCTGGGTCCTCTGCTTCAGAATTTCTCATAAAGTTGCAGTCAAGGGCTTCATCTGAAGGCTCAACTGGGGAAAGAGCCACTTCCTACATAACTCATGGAGTTGTTGAAGAGGTTTAATTCCTCTAGTGTTTTCACCTAAGATCTTCAGTATCGTCTCACTTGCTTCATCAAAGCCAGTATGGGGGCATTCTACTAGCAAGACAAAGGTCATAGTCTGGTAATGTTTTAATGTTGGAAAGTGCAGAATTTGTCTTGACTTTGCTTCTGGTTCCTGGGAGATAACCTCTAAATCCTTGCAATTTCCTGGGTTATAGGAGTGTGTTGGTTATTCATTATTGGCCCCTCAACCACACCTGAGTTTATGCTAACATGATGACTCACAATGGGGCCTATATAGTTTCAGGATAGAGGTTGCTGTGCTTGAAAAACCAATCATGTGATTAAAGGGTTGGAACTTCTAATTTGACCTCTGGGGACTGGATGAGGTTGGAGATTGAAATCAATCATATTACATGACCAATGATTTATTCAATCTCACCTACATAAGGAAATGTCAGTAAAATCTCTGGACATTGAAGTTTGTATATACTTCCTGTTTGGTGAACATATTGATGTGTCAGGAGCATGATGTGTCCTGACTCCACAGAGAGAGGATGTGGAAACTATGCATATGGGACCCTTCTCAATCTTGCCTTATGTGTGTCTGCATTGGGCTGGTCCTAGTTTGTATCCTTTACAATAAAACTATAATTTTAATTTGTAAGTATTGCATTTTCCTGAGTTATATGAGTTGTTCCAGTAAAATTTTGAACCTGAGGAAACAGTGAAAACTCCCCAAATTTGTAGATAGTTGCTCAGAAATGCCAGTGGCCTGGGAAATCCCCAAAATTCATGTCTGGTTTCTGAAGTGCAGGGCTTGTTGGGAACTGTGCTCTTAAATCTATGTAGTCTGCTTTAACTCCAGGTGGTTGGCGTCAGGTTAGAATCACTTAGTATTGCAGCATTGCACCTAGTCAGCAAAGTGACGTATCATTGCTTTTGCTGTATTCTATCAGTCAGAAGCAAGATCATGGGTCCAGCCCGCATTGGAAGGGAAAGGGAGGAGATTACATAAGAACACGGACACTAGGAGGGAGGTGTGGGACGTTGGGAGTCAAACCAGAAGTTTCCTATCACAATCAGTTTAGTCCACAGTTTGGTGACTTGTCTTAGGGCATCTTTTTTTTTTTTTTTTATACTGATTGTAATCTTTTAATGAGTTTGTTTCAAAATAACAATTTTTAAAATTTTTTCTAATTCGTTATGCATGCCGGCAGGATGCATTTTGACATAACATACACAAATGGAGCACAAGTTCTCATTCCTGTGGCTACACACAATGCAGAATCACACCAGTTGTGCAATCATATGTGTACATAGGGTAATAATGTCTGACTCATTCCACCATCCTTCCTACCCCATTACTCCCTCCCCTCCCTTCACTCCCCTCTGCCCAATCCAAAGTTCTTCCATTCTTCCCTAGCCCTTTCCCCGTTATGGATCAGCATTTGCATATCAGAGAAAACATTTGGCTTTTGGTTTTGGGGGGATTGGCTTATTTCACTTAGCATGATATTCTCCAGCTCCATCCATTTACCTGCAAAAGCCATAATTTCATTCTTCTTTATGGCTAAGTAATATTCCATTGTGTATGTATACTCCATTTTCTTTATCTATTCATCTGTGAAGGGCACCTGGGTTGGTTTCATAGTTTAGCTATTGCGAATTGAGCTGCTATAAACATTGATGTAGCTGTGTCACTGTAGTATGCTGATTTTAAGTCCTTTGGGTATAAACTGAGGAGTGGAATAAACCAGTCAAATGGTGGTTCCCATCCATGCTTTCCAAGGAATCTCCATACTGCTTTCCATAGCAGTTGCACCAATTTGCAGTCCCACCAGCAATGTATAAGTGTACATTTTCCCCACATCCTTTCGAACACTTATTGTTGCTTGTATTCTTGATAATTGCCATTCTGATTGGAGTGAGATGGAAGTCCTAGGGCATCTTGATTGATTAGATACAATGAGATAATAGGTTATGGAATTTTAATGTTGGAAAGAACCTTAGATATTGTCTACATAAGTTCTACCCTCCTGTTTTACAAGCGAGAAAAACCAGGCTCAGTGAATGTAGATGTCTTATTTGAGAGCATGCAATGAGGTCAGGATGAGAACCCAACACTCTTTTCCCAGTAACATGACATTGAATGATTTAATCTAGCAATTGGAACCACTATAGGTAAACAGTAACATTCCTTAAAGCACAGCCAGAAAGCTATAGACTCCTTTGCAGACACAGAAAAAAACATTCAAGATCAGAAGATTCTGGTGGGAATCAAAGATTTTGGCAGGCAAGCTTTCTAACTGGCAGAAAAATTACAAAACTTTTGATTTCCTGTACATGTTGTATTGATGTTTTAAAAATTAGAAGGTAGCATAAAATCCAGGGTATAGAAAATATAGAAGCAAAAGAGAATTAAATGTCAAACTAATGTTTGCAAAATGTTTGTAATGCTCTCTAAATGATCCATTAATCAATTCCAAAAAAGCCTTTTTGCTAAATTCCCAAATAAAATTGTACATATTTATGGTGTACAACATGCACTTTTTTAAATATATATTTATTTTTTGGTTGTAGGTGGACAGAATATCTTTATTTTATTTTTATGTGGTGCTGAGGATCGAACCCAGTGCCTCACGCGTGCTAGGCGAGCACACTGCAACTGCGCCACAACCCCAGTCCCACAACATGCACTTTTGAAATATGTATATATTGTGGAATGGATCCATTGTGGTAAGAGCATTTAAAATCTACTTTCAGCAATTTTCAAAATACAACACATTGATTTTAACTTTGGTCACCTTATTATACAATAGATCTCTTGAACTTATTCTTCCTATCTACATGAAATCTTGTATCCTTTGATCAATATCTTCCTGGCCCCCAAACTCCAAATCCTTGTAACCACCATTCTACTTTCCACTTCTATTAGTTCAGTGCTATTAGATCTCACATAGAAGTGAGATCATATGGTATTTGTCTTTCTGTGTCTGGCTTATTTCACTTAGCATAATGTCCTCCAAGTCCATTCATGACAAATGACAGGAACTCCTTTTTAAAGGTGGAATAGTATTCCATTGTGCATATATTCTATATTTTCTTTTACCCATTCATCAGATGGACACTTAGGTTGATTTCATATCTTATCTATTGTCAATAGTGTGTAGTGGACATGGGAGTATAGATATGTCTCTAACATACTGATTTTATTTTCTTGAATATTCAATAGTGGGATTACTTGATCATACTGTAGTTCTATTTTTAACTTTTTGAACAACCTCTATACTGTTTTCCATAATGGCCATACTAATTTATGTTCCCAGCAACGGTATACCAGTGTTCCCTTTTATTTACATCTTCATCAACACTTTGTTATCTTTCATCCTTTTTTTCCCCTACAGCAAAAAGAGCACAAAATTTATTACATGCCTGAAGTATGGGATTATTTGATTTATATATATATTTTTATAATAGCCAACCTAACAGCTATGAGGTGGTATTTCATTACAGTTGTAATTTGAATTTTTTTGATGATTAGTGATGTTGAACATTTTTTCATATACCTTTTGGCCATTTGTATGTCTTCATGTGTGTGTATGTGTGTGTGTGTGTGTGTGTGGCTGGGGATTGAACTCAGAAGTGCTTTACCATTGAGCTACATTCCCAGACCTTTTTTTTATTTTTTATTTTGAGACAGAGTCTTGCAAAGTTGCCCTGGCTGGTCTTGAACTTGCAATCCTCCTGCCTCAGTTTCCCAAGTAGCTGGGATTACTGGCATGCACTACTGAGCTTGGCTGTATATCTTTTTTGAAAAATATCAATTCAGATATTATTCCCATTAAAAAATGAGTTATATGTTTTCTTGCTTTTGAATTGTCTGAGTTTCTTATGTATATTGGATATTAACTACTTATCAGATTGTTTTACAAATATATTTTCCCTTTCTGTAAGTTGTCTCTTCATTCTGTTGTTTGTTCCCTTTGCTGTGCAGAAGTTTTTTTGTTTGATATAATCCAATTTCTCTATTTTTTGTTTTAATTGCCTGTGCTTTTGGGGACATATCCAAATAATCATTGCCTAGACAGATGTTACAGGGTTCCCCCCTAAGTTTTCTTCTATTTCTGCATTTCAGGCATTATGTTTGAGTCTTTAATCCATTTTGAATTGATTTTTGTATAGGGAATATTCAATATTGGGATTACTTGATCATACTGTAGCTCTATTTTTAACTTTTTGTAGTTCTATTTTTAACTTTTTTTTTAACTGCATGTAGATATCCAGTTTCCCTATTACTATTTATTGAAGAGATTATCCTTTTACCCATTGTTTTCTTAATACCTGTTTTGCAAATCAATTTACCATAAGTATGCAGGTTTATTTGTAGGATTTTGATGTAGTTCCATTGGTCTATGTGTCTGTTATTATACCAGTACCATGTTGTTTTCATTATTATGCTTTGTAGCATATTTTGAAGTTATGTAGTATGTTAGTCTGCTTTGTATTATAGCAAAATACCTGATATAATCAATTTAAAAAGAGAAAAGGTTTGCTTTGGCTCACAAGTTGGGAGGTTTTAGTCCATGGTCAATTGGCCCATTGCTTTTGGACCTGTGATGAGAAAGTACATCATGGTGGGACTGTGTGGTGGAGGAAACTGATCACCACATGGTGGTGAAATGAAGTGAAAAAAGAGAAGAGGGCCAGGGTCCAAATATCCCCTTGAAGAGCACACCTTCATGTGAACAGAAGACATCCAAACAGGTTTCACCTCTTGAAGGTTCCATCACCTCCTAATAACACCCCTGCTCGGGGACCAAGCCTTTAACACATGGGCCTTCGTGCTCTCTCATCCAAATCCTACCAGGTAATGTGAGGCTCCTAGCTTTGTCCTTTTTATTCTAGATCACCAGTTCCATTTCTTGATTTGTGATCGGTGGTGGCAGAGTTCTCAAACCAGCACTGAAGGGATGCTGCACAACACACAGTGTACTAGCAGCAATTATTTGCTGAGCTAAAGTGGTTTGACCTCAAATAAGATGGCCAGAAACAAAATGCCATTAGGACATACTAAAGAAGCTCGTTGTGGCTTCTCTAATTGGTTTACAAAATAACTTCAGCTGTGGCCTCCAAGCAGCCTGCCAGGAAACAGCAGCCCCTGACATTAGGGAGGCTGGCAGAGTGGGCAGGAAGCCATACTGTGCTTCAGTTTGAGCAGCAGCAGTAGGCAGCTTGGGAAAGAAAGCTAAGCTCCAGTGATTCATGAGAATGGTGGCGCTGGCCTCGAAGGCATTTTTGGAAGAAAAGATTTTCTTCTGGCAGAGTTGTGGCCATGGCATGTCCCTGAGTATAAAAACATGTCACTGACTCCCATTATCTTTATCAACAAGAACAGGCCCTTGGATATGTAGTTCACAGCGAGACACTCCCTTTGGTGCTCTCTCTCTCACCCCACAGTCTTTGGCTCCATTCCAACGAAGTGGCTCAGTGCTCTTCAATCGCTTCTTCACATCTTTGTGCTCATGCCATTCCCTCTTTCCCTCTAAATGATCTTCCTCCATCAAGTCAACTTTGCCCTTCTCTGGGAAGTCAGTCATCTATAGTGCTGTTTCATTACTTAACAAAAGCCTCGTACTGTGCTAAGTGCTTTATAAATATTTACTCAGCTCTCCTTCCAACAGCTTTAGGAGGTAGGTATTATTACTGCCAAAAAGAGACTCAGACAGAATATCTAGAAAAGGAAACAAAATTGACTTGCAAAGAATGTGGGAGAGTCAGACTTCAGAAGGCCCTGTTTGCCAAATACATACGGAAGGATTTAAAGGGCTCAAACCTACATACAAATTGCCACAGTTATAGAATTGACATACCTTTTTATGGTGGAAAAGCAACAACTTTCCCACATGATTATCATAGTCACAAAAACTTATGACATGTTCAGATACCAACATAACAACAAAAAAGAGATAAGTTTGTTTTTAAGGGAGTTTATGAGAAATATGGAAGAATAATAAAATTCATGGACAGAGAATCAATCAGGGTGACTGTTATTTTAGATTTATCTAGGAATCACAGTGTACTACTTTCTTTTCTTTTCCCTGATTATGGAATGTCAAATGCTTAATCACATGGAAAAGAGGCCAAGTATCAGTTTTTGCTTCTACATTATCTCCCTCCATACCCTTTGCTCATTACAGGTCAGGACACTGAGAGAGAGAGAAGTAAAGTAATTTGCTTGAGGTAAGAAGGCTTGCAAAGATCAAGTTGGGATTTAAATGTAGGCAATTGGGCTCCACCAAGTAACGATGCTTCTCTATTCTCTAGACTTACCTACCTTCTCAGAAAGTTGGCAGCTGGTAATGCTTTTCCTGTTTATTGTTTAGTAATGCATAGCCCCATATTCTTATTTCATTTTGCACATTACATTATCTTGTTTTCCCACTGGCATGGTGGCTCCTTAACAGCTGGGACTTTGAAATATTGGCATTTAGTATAGCATTACATAATTGTTCCTCTATAAATATTCATGGAATGGATAACTGACCTTTAGGCCCATTTCTACCAGTCCATTTCCACCTGTATAGGATGGCAGAGGACATAAGGATACTCAGAGTTAGTGAAAGTATCTGCAACATTATCTTTGAACAAAACCCAAATGTTGAAAATTGAATTTGAGATTTCTGTTAGACTCCAGAAAGACTTGCTATAGGCTTAGAAATGCTAAAACCTAAACTATTTTTCTTCTCATTTACATTTAAACACTTCCTATGTCTTCTGAAATGTCATTGAAGCTTGAAATTTGGGTTGGCAGTGAAGGGCTGCTGTCATTCAAGGGCATGGTTTCTAGTCTGTCCCCATGGCAGTGACCAAGGAAAAATGGTTTAATCATCCTAAACTTTCATTGCCTCTATAACAAGCCTCAAAATCCATCAGTGTAATGTTCTCCCCAAAGAGTCAAAGTGACAAATATCAGAAATAAAAGTTTTTTAAGTGAAAGAGATTTACAATAAAGTTTTTCTAAAAAGCCTTTAATACACTTAACCAGATAGAAAAAGAATCATCTTTTCTAGCGAAAAGCAATGTGCTTTTATCATTATCTAGTACCCATTGTTGGTCAGGGGTACACTATTAATGGGTTATTTCAAGGTCACATTCTAAACTCTTGCAATAAATGGTTCCTGTCATAAAACTTGACATGCTTTTGTATCACAGCAGTATCTTTGACAGCTTTGACAATATCACTTTATAGCTTGAAAAAATAATCCAACTTCCTTTAAGAATTTACATAGGCACAGTATTCTTACAAAACTGTGATTTCTATATATACATACACACACACACACACATTGTGGGATTGAACCCAGGAGTGCTTAATCACTAAGCCACATCTTCAGCCCTTTTTTACATTTTATTTAGACAGGGTCTCGCAAAGTTGCTTAGGGTATCCCTAATAGTTGCTGAGGCTGGCTTTGAATTGGCAACCCTCCTGCCTCAGCCTCCTGAGTCACTAGATTACAGGCATGTGCCAGCATGCCAGGCTTCAACACGCACATTTTGAATATCACTCATTTGACTCAGAGGACTTCTGAATGTTATTTTTGCATAGTAGCCTTTTGTACTCCTTTGCTACTTGGATAACTTTTTTCTCCAGTCAAAAAAATCCCTTTTTATGAAGGTAAAGAAAACCACATAGATTGTTCAATTTCTGTCTGAAGGTATTATAGTAGTTGTGACCTGAAATCTTTCTTGGAAGAAAGAAGTTCTAAACACACAAACTAACAAATAAACAAACTAATTGTGGTACAAGGATGAACTCTCCAAGAAATTTACAGGAACATGTATGTCAACATCCTATTTTTGAGTAAGCCAAGAGCCATCTTATTACAAGCCAAGGAAAGATTTTGTTCCAGGCTTAGGCAGTTATTGAAATTGTTATGTTTCCCTGCTTACCATCAGTTTGGGCTCCTTTTTTTTTTTTTTTTTTCTTTTTAGGAAGCATTTAATGTTCCCTTAATAAGATCAGGAATTTCCCCAAATGTTGCAGAATTAGAATCCCTTGAGGTTTGGTTTTTAGCTGCCCTTCATCTCAACTTGTTGAATTTCTATTCTGTGCTGAATTTTATCACTGGCCATCTGAGTATGGCTCAAGTCACTCCTTGGGTAAAGATGATATGCTAGAAACTACATGATACATAGAAAAGCTGCCCAGAACCAAGTTCAATGAAGTTTGTGTCACCCAACAGAGTTCCCTGGCCATTTGGACAGTCTATTTTGCACCCATTTCCTTGTCCCCCATTTCTAAAATGACCACATTCTGAAGAAATAAAACATGAAGTAGGCAGACTGCCAACAGATTGGGCTTATTGAGCATGGGGAATATCTTGGCATTGTTTCATTAATGTCTTATACAGTGCCTGAATTGGTAGAAGTTGAATAAGTATTTGTTGAATGAATGAATAAATAATGGCCATAATGAAAAATTAAATGTAATTGGTTTATTTCCATTCACTATTTCAATCTCCCTCTTCCTACTGTTCTCTCTCTCTCTTTCCTATGACCTTGGTTAGAAGTGGGAAGAGGGGTTTAGTTTGAGGACACTCATTTGCAGTTCTTCTGTAACCCAGAGTGACGTATTTCAAGATGTGGAAGAATAAGAGGTTCAGGGAGAATTGTTGTGCAGGGAGGCTTTGTCTGTGTGACAGGGACTTGGTTCCTACGAGGCAAGCCTGGTATGACCTGACCATGGTCTTAGCATTTATTATTCCCTTGGAAGCCCTTCATGAGAGTCCAGCCACTAACCAGTCCTGCTATATCTTCGGAACAAGGACAACTCAGTTCCCTGGGGAGACCTAATCTTGGTATCCACAATTATTTTCTCTTCCCATCTCTTTAACCTCCAAATTATCAAGGAGTATGTGTTGTTGTGGCTTGATGTACATTAACGCACTTGGAACCCTGCCATAAGAGTTACATAAGCATTTGCTATTATTGTTATTATCTTCTGACTAATTAGCTGTAGCAATCCCACACTTTTGCTAAATTTTCCCCAACAAAGAGAACAGACATGGTATCATGCACTCAGGGTATATGTGAGTCTAGTCAACAAATACGCATTGAACATTTTACAGGATTAACCGCCACTTATCGGGCACTGGGTACATAAGGTGTGTGTGGCAGGTATTGTTCCAAAAACATTGATGTCCTTTTTATCTTCGGGTAACAGACCCAGACCTGGCTAGTGAGATTGACCAATCCATCTGTTTTTCCCTGATAACTCAGGACTACCTCAAGTTTCTTGTTCCTTTGTTCAGGGACTGGCACAGCCTCCAGCAAAGTGAATCTGTCTTTCCCAGGACTCTTCTTCCAGACTAGGTAGGGAAGACTACCTTGCTCTTTTGAATACCAAAGTTGGAAGGATGAGAACTGATGGTCCCTGCCATGTGGAGGAAGTCTGTGTCATAGGAGGGAGCAAGACTAACAGAGAAAATCAGACCTAGTAGGGAAAGAGAGAGAGCTCATGGCCCTGGCCACAGGTGGGATTGTCTCCACTCCTGGACACGGAACAGCTAATCAATTCCCACCTATGTTAGCTAGCATGAGTGAAGAGCTAACATTTGTGACCAGTTGAATCATGGCTAACAGAAGGATTAAGACTGGCATTGTCTCAGGTTTCTTAGAGATTTCTGTCTAGGGGATAGGTGCTAAGTTGTATGATGGGGTGTTACAGAATCCTCAGCAGGGTGACCACTCTGGTTAGGAGGTCAGGGAATGTTCTGCAGTCACATCTTGAAGAATATGTAGGAATTATGCAGATGAAAAGGGCAAAGTTGGGAAGATTCAGTGGAGAATGAGCATGGCAAAGTAGAGGAAAGATGCCATTTTCACATAGTGGGGTATGTTAGATATGGAAAATTAAAACCCCAAGTGCAGCCTAGGAAAAGGGAATGAAAAAAGAAAGCCATACATGGGTAGCTTTAATCTCTTTCAAGATAAATCCTTTTCAGATGCTGGCCACAGGTGGGGAGAAAATGTTTCATCAAATCTAGAATGATAGGCTCTGGGAAACATGAATCTCTTCCAAGATAAATCCTCTCCAGGTGCTGGCCACAGACCCCCAACCCTAAAACCCAAATTCCTGAGTGCCTACACTGACGGGCTCACTAAATCATTTCCCAGTAGAAATGGCCAGTGGCTCATTTTCCACCAGGAAAGTGGGTCCATCAGAGGTGCATCACCCCATTCCTACACATCCTGTTCCTGCATGAAACTTCGTTCCTGAATAAAAGAGCTGAGCTGATCCATGAAGTCTGTGTCTGGCCCAGTCCTTTTGTGCTAACAGGGTAGTGGAGGAAAATAAGATGGAGAGATTACTTTAAAATGTGTAGCTCCTGTCAGCTCACTTGGTTTATGCTGAAGTCAATGGAAAGCCAATAAGTCATTTTATCCGTGATCATATCACCAGAAAGGGCAATCTGGTTGCTGTGGAGAGTGGATTGGAAGGAAATAAAGGCAAAGAGGCTGTTGAATTTACATAAGAGAGTGGTGCTGGTTGCCTTGATGGAGATAGCAGTTATGGAGTTGGAGAGAAGTGAATGAAGTCAGGAAATATCCAGAAGGTGAAATTGACAGTCCTGGTGGTTCACCATGTTTCCTTCATCCCACAAATCTAATTATACATTCAAGCAGTGGTCTTCACTCCTTGGCTTCATTTCTGGTCCCTTTCCCACTTGGCTTTGAAGTGTTGGACTAACTCTATTCCTTCCTCATTCACCACCACAGGATTTTCTTAGTAGGGCTAAATAGCTTTCTTGGTTGCTTTCTTCATTTATTTATTCATTCTTGTATCAAGTTAGTCTTTATTTTTATTCCCAGATATTGTGCACATAGTTTAAAGAGTCAAATAAGCCTACAGATCTTGTTACAAAATACATATCTTTTTCCTGCAGCCTATTTCTTTCCTCAAAGGCAATGATTTTCAAATCTTTAAATTTTAATTTTCAAATCTCTAATTCATTTAAATTTGCTTCTTCGATATTTATCTTTTCTTCCTTTCTTGTCTTTCTTTCTTTTCTTTTTGTGGTGTTGGGGATCAACACAGGGCCTCGCACATGCTAAACATGAGCTCTACCACTGAGCTACATCCCTAGTCCAGTCTTCCTATTTCTAAATAATATACTTCTGTTATTTCTTGGCATTTCAGTATTAGACATTATCAATTAACTTTCTACCATGAAAGATAAAGATTAAATTCTCTCATACTTACCATTGCTCCATCCTATTCTGGTGAGGGCAAGATTCCACGTTTTCATTGTAATAACTATGGAGATGCTATTTGCACATGAGCCATGTGGTTTACTATGACTATTTACCCTTCAGTTCACAACTTGTAATTTTCTCTGAGGTTAATAATTGTGTTTTCTTTCCCCTTTAGTTTTTGCTATAGTCTAATTAATTCAACCACAAACTTTCCAAGGTCGTCTAAATCTCCTTTGAACATTTTCAAACTCATCACCAGGGGCTCTCCCTCTTCATCTTTTTGGAGAATCTCTCCCTCAGCATTCTGACTCGTCTGGGGCTGACTTGGCTGCTCTCTGCCTGCTGCTTAGCAGTCTTCCCAAGACATCTCTTCAGTGTTATTCGAGGGAAATCCTTCGCATCTCTCTTGCATCGGGATTTTCCCTTCTTGTGTCATCCTTTCCCTTTGGTGCTCCTCTTGTTTTGGTGGTACACATCCTTCAGGAACTTCCTGGGGAACTATGCATAGGAGTTAAGTTCTTTAGACAATTCATGTCTGAAAATGTCTCTGTTTTTGCCTTTGTACTTAATTGATACATGTTGTAGAATTTGGGGCTGAAAAAAAATTTCCCTCTGAATTTTGAAAGCAATGCTTTATTTATTTTTCTAGTTTTCAGGAATTCTGACTCCTGGTGCTTTATATATGGCTTGTTTTTAAAAATATTTTATAATTTTTCTTTTGTCTCCAGTGTTCTGTCTGTCTCTTCCTCTATCCCCCCCTCCCACCTCTCAGTGCTAGGAATTGAACCTAGACCCACAACATGTTAGGCAAGTACACTACCACTGACTATTCTCACATGTCATGTATATGTTTCCCTGTGGTTTTATTTTCAAATATCGTGCTGGAATTAAGTGGATCCTTTCCATCTGAAAACAGTCTTCCAGTTCTGGGGAATTTTCTTGAATTATTTCTTTGATGATTTCTATAAAGCCAGATGACCAAAAGGAGGCCAATTAAAACCACTGAGTAAGGCTTTATTGGGATGTATGCTCCTGGGCAAACTCCTCAGTCCAACAAAGCTGGTCCGGGAGAATCACGCACATGTTCCGCGGTACAGAAAATTTAAAAGGCCTGGTCCAGAAAAGGAAGGCAGGAAGAGAAGGGCCTGCGGTAGGAAGAGGAGGTGATCTAGAGTCCTGTGTTCTCTGGGATTGGTCAAGGGGATCCTGCTAAGGTCAGAGTCCTTCTGGAATGAGTCAGAAAAAGGCCACTGATTTGGTAGGAGACACCATTACTGCTTACGTATCAACATCTAGTTAGCTGTTCCTTTGCGCATGCGGGTTGCTTGCTGCTTCATTCCCTGTGGCCTGGAGCGGTGGCCATGTTGTATGTTCTGCATTCACCTCGTGAGAAGAAACGTGAAATCTTGAGGGGACCTAACAATTTCCTCCTCTCCATTTTCCCTATTCTTTCCTTCTTTCTTTCTTTCTTTCTTTTTTTTTTTAATTTTTTTTAGCTGTCAATGGACTTTGTTTCTATGTGGTGCTGAGAATCAAACTCAGTGCCTCACACAAGCTAGGCAAGCACTCTACCACTGAGCCACAGCCCCAGTCATCCCTATTCTTTCTTTATAGAACTCTTAATATTCCAGCATTAGACATTCTCCTATTTCCCATCTTTTTGTCATTTTTCTTTACTTTCTGGGAAATTTCTTCAATATTATCTTCCAAATCTTTTATTGAGACTTTTTTCCTACTTATGGTCTCTTAAGTACTCTTGTTTCATGAATGCAGCATCTTCTTATTTTTTTGAAGTTGTTATAGATTTGTGTGTCTTTTCTTGTTTCTTTCTTCTCTTTGTTCCTTAAGGAATGTTTTCCATGCTGGAGATTTTCCTCCCTGCCTAGGGAATCTTAGCTGTCTACTTATGTTTGGGGGAGGCACCCTGTAGCCTGTTTGGAAGCTCTGGAAAGTGGTTGGGGTTGTTTGTGGGCTTCTCTGTTGTAGATGTGCCTTTAAAGACTGAATTCTTAGGTCTTTCTTCTTGGACTGCTTGAATTCTTTTTTTTTTTTTTAATATTTATTTTTTAGTTGTAGGTGGACACAATATCTTTATTTTATTTTTATGTGGTGCTGAGGATCGAACCCAGTGCCTCCCGCGTGCTAGGCGAGCACGCTACCACTGCGCCATAACCCCAGCCTCCTGCTTGAATTCTTGAGAAAATGATCCTCTAATACTTTGACTGTAGGCTGAGCTGAATATATTCCCTTTAATCTCCAGAAAACATTAGTCCAACCATCAGCAGAGCCTTATTATCTAGATAATATATCTCCTACTACAGAGGCCGGGAAGTGTCTCTGGGGATTTAATAGCTCCTCCTTCTCCCTTTCCTCCTCCTCTTTCTCTTCTTCCTTTTTCTTTGTAGTGCAGGATATGGAACCCAGGGCCTCACACATGCTGGTCAAATACTCTACCACTGAGTTACATGCCCAACCCCTCTTTGTTTTTTAAAGAATAAAAATGTTATTCTGAGACAGGGTCTTGCTAAGTTGCCAAGGCTGGCTTCCCAATTTATGAAACTCTTGCTTCAGCCTTCTGAGTAGCTGGAATTACAGGAAGGTACCAGAGTATCTGGCATCATTCAGCTTTTTTAAATTCCAAAATTTTGTGCTGTCATGGATCTTTTCATTCCCCTTTACTTTGTGAATTTGTACCTTAAAAAAAATCATTATTATGTCAATTTAGGGGGGGGTCAGGGTTTAAGAAGAAGCAAAAACAAATACAGGGTTCAGCCTGCCCTCTTAGTAGTTTCATGGTGGTCTTCCTATTTAACTCTTTGCTTCCCTGGCCCTTTTCTTATTCCTTTTTCCTTACTTACTGATTCCCTTTTGCCCTGGGCTTTTCGTAAAGGATTTTCCAACACTAACAAGATGAAATCCAACAGGGATAAACCATAATGGTTTTATACATGGGGAAAGTCTTCCCTCAAATAATCCCAAATAGTAGAGATATTGCTTCATGCTCACACATGGGAAAAGACTATAATGTCAATGTAATTTATCGATGTGATATGACTGTCTTTCAAATGCTAATTCTTATGTAGTTTACTAGTTTATATACTATAAATATAGAAATATAATAGGAATATAATTCTCAGAGCAGGGGAAGGAGGTATACTCTCTGTCTCCTTGGTATTTGTCTGTGGATGCTCTGGGATTCCCTACCCTGTACTTCAACAAGGATGATGTCAGCTTATAATAAACAGACAACAGTGAATGAGTAGAGATGGGACTTAAGCCTCAGCATATGAGGACTTTGTGAAACATCTAACAATGCTTTGTTTGAGACAGAATATAAAAGGGAAATGTAAAGAGCCATCATATGGGTGAAGGATTAAATTTGGATGGTGTTGTCTGGGAGGTGAGAATCTGGACTAAATGCAGACAATATAGAGAGGAGAGTGGCAGTTCAAGATAAAAAAAAGACCAGCTGGGCATGGTGGCACAAGCCTGTAATCCCAGCACTTAGGGAGGCTGAAACAGGAGAATCGCGAGTTCCAGGCCAGCCTCGGCAATAGCGAGGTGCTAAGCAACTTAGTGAGACCCTGTCTCTACATAAAACACAAAATAGGGGGCTGGGGATGTGGCTCAGTGGTCAAGTGCCCCTGAGTTCAATCTCCAGTACCAAAAAAAAAAAAAAAAAAAAGATAAAAAAGACCTTTCTGCTAAGAGCTCCTTGAAATGGGCATGGTCTGGTGTTCAGAAACCTGCTCTCTCTCCCCCCCCCTCTGTTCCTGAAGGATTAGTGGCTGAATTAAGTAGTTTCTTTTTAAAAATTAATGTATTAGAGTTATACATGATATTGGAGTTCATTTTGATATAATCATATGAACATGGAATGTAATTTGCTCCAATTCAGTCCTCAGTCATTCCTGTTCATTCCAATTAAGTCCTCTCCTCCTTTTTCCCCCTGCTCCTTTTCCTTTTATTTATAGCTTTTTAAATTAGTGCTTTATAGATATACATAAAGGTGAACTTCATTGTGGTTTATTCATATATTTTCACATAGGAAAGTTTGGTCAATTTTATTTCACTGTTCCTCTGTTTTCCTGTCCCTCCCTCCTCCTCTTCAATCTCCTTCCTCTACTCCACTAATCTTTCTTTTATTTTCATGGGTCCTCTCCTTTTTCCTTATTTTAGTCTTGCCTCTGCATATAATAAAATTTAGTCAGCCCTTGACTTTCTGAGTCTGGCTTATATCACTTAACGTGATTTTCTCCAGTTCTATCCATTTCCCAGTAATTGCCATAATTTCATTTTTTTAATGGCTAAGTAAATCTCCATTGTGTATACATACCACATTCTCTTGATTCATTCATCTATTGATGGGCATCTTGGCTGGTTCCATAATTTGGTGGTTGTGAGTTGCACAGCTATAAACATTGATGTGGCTGTATCTCTATAGTATGATGATTTTAGTTTTTTTGGATAAATACCAAGAAGTGGGGTATTGAATCATATGGTGTTTCCAGTTTTTTGGGGAATTTCCATACTGCTTTTCAGAGTGACTGTACTAATTTTCAGTTCTACCAACAATGTATGGGTGTATCTTTTCTCCCACATCCTCACCAGCATTTATTATTATTTATATTCTTAATAATTGCCATTCTGACTGGAACAAGATGAAATTTCAATTTAACATTGTTTTGATTTGCATTTCCCTGGTTTCTAGAGATGCTGAACATTTTTTTATGTATTTGTTGGCCATTTGTATTTCTTTTTTTGAGAAATGTCTATTTAGTTCCTTTGCCCTTGCCCTTGGCTTGGTTTTTTGGTGTTAAGTTTTTTGAGTTCTTTATGTATTCTGGATATTAATCCCCTATCTGAGAAGCAAGTGACAAAGATCTTCTCCAAGTCTGTGGTCCCTCTCTTTACACTCTTATTTCCTTTGCTATGCAGTAGCTTTTTAATTTGCTGTTCCACTTACTAATTCTTGGTTTTATTTCTTGCATGTTAGGGGTCTTGTTAAGGAAGTTAGTGCCTTTGCCAATATGTTGGAGTGTTGATCCTATGTTTTCTTCTAGCAGTTGCAAAGTTTTGGTGTATTTTCTAGGTCTTTGGTTCATTTTGGTGGCTTTTGTGCAGGGTGAGAAATAGGAATCCAATTTCATTCTTTTACATATGGATATCCAGTTTTCCCAGCATCATTTGTTAAAAAGGCTATCTTTTCACTAATGTATGCTTTTAGCACCTTTGCCAAGTATCAGATGACAGTATCTATGTGGAGTTTTCTCTGTGTCTTCTATTCTATTTCATTGTTCTTCATGTGTGTTCTAGTGCCAATACCATGATGTTTTTGTTATTATAACTCTGTAGTATAATTTCAGATTAGGTATTGTGATGCTTTCTGCATCATTCTTCTTGTTCAGGCTTGTGATGGCTATTCTGGCTCTCTTATTCTTTCAAATGGATTTCATAACTGCTTTTTCTTGTTCTGTGGATAAAGTCATTGATATTTTAATGAGGATTGCATTGAATCTCTATAACACTTGATAGTAGGTCATTTTGATAATATTAACTCTGCCTATCCAAGAACATGGGAGGTCTTTTTATCTTCTAAGGAAAGTCTTCTTCAATTTCTTTCTTCAGTGTTCTGTAATTTTCATTGTAGATGTCTTTCACCTCCTTGGTTAGATTTATTCCCAAGTATTTCAATTTTATTTTTTGAAGTGACTGTCAATGTAATAGTTTCCCTGATTTTTTTTTTTGGTAGATTCATTATTGGAGTAAAGGAAATACATATTGATTTATGTATGTTGATCTAGCTACTTTGCTAAATTTGCTTATCAGCTCTAGAAGTCTTCTGATGATTTTTTTAGTTCTTCTAAATATAGAATCTATAGGATCATGTCATTAGTGAACATATAATTTGACTTCTTTTCCTATTTGAATCCCTTTAATTTCCTCCTCTTTCCTGATTGCTGTGGTTAGAGTTTCAAGGACTATGTTAAATAGGAGTGGTGAGAGTGGACATCCTTGTCCTGTTCCTGATTTTAGAGAAAATACTTTTGGTTTGTCTCTATTCAGTATGATATTGGCCTCGGGTGTGTCATATATAGCCTTTACAATGTTGAGGAAAGGTCTTTTTAACTCTAGTTTCTCCAGTGTTTTAAACATGAATGGGTGCTGAACTTTGTCAAATGCTTTTTCTTCATCTATTGAGATAATCATGTGACTCTTGCCCTTAACTCTATTTATGTGGTGAATTACACTTATTGATTTGTGTATGTTGAACCAAACTTGCTTCCCTGGGTGAAACCCACTTGATTATGGTGTACTATTTTCTTAATGTGTTTTTAAATGTGGTTTACCAATATTTTATTAGGGATTTTTACATCTGTTTATTGGGAATATTGGTCTGAAGTTTTCATCATTTGCTACTGGCCTGTTTAAGTATTTTATATTCTCATTTTTCAATTTGGGTAGGTCACATGTATCTAGAAGTTTGTCAATATCTTCAAGATTTTCTAGTTTATTGGGGTATACATTTTCAAAATAGTTTCTAATGATCCTGTGTATTTCAGAAGTGTCTGTGGTGATATCTCTCCTTTTTTATCTCTAATTTTGTTGATTTGAGTCTTCTTTCTTTTTTCTTCCTTCCTTTCTTTCTTTTTTTGTTTTGGCACCAAGGATTGAACTCAGGGGTACTCCACCACTGAGCCACATCCTCAGCCCTATTTTGTGTTTTATTTAGAGACAGGGTCTTACTGAATTGCTTAGTGACTTGCCTTTGCTGAAACTGGCTTTGAACGGGCGATTCTCCTATCTCAGCCTCCCAAAGTGCTGGGATTACAGGTATGCACCATTGTGTCTGGCTTGAGTCTTCTTTCTTTTGGTTATTTTGGCTAACAGTTTATCAATCTTGTTTACCTTCTCAAGGAACACTTTTTGTTTCACTGATCCTTTGTATTTTTTTATGCTTGATTTCATTAATTTTGGTTCTGATCTTAATTATTTTGTCTTCTACTAATTTGGGAATTTGTTTGTTCTTCTTTTACTAGGACTTTGAAGTATAACATTAGATTATTTATTTGGCATTTTTCTATTTTTGTAATGTAGGAGCTCAGTGCTATAAACTTTCCTCTTAGAACTGCCACTGGCTTCATACTGCCCCAGAGATTTTGATATGTCATATCTCTATTCTCATTTGTTTCTAAAAATTTCTCCTATGATTTCCTCTGTAATCCATTTCTCATTCAGAAGTGTACTATTTAATCTCCAAGTATTAAAACGGTTTCTGTTTTTTATCTTGTCATTTATTTCTAAGATCATTCCCTTATGATCTGATATGATGCAAGGAATTATCTCTATTTTTTATATTTGCTAATATTTGCTTTGTGTCCTAAAATATGACCTATTTTAGAGAAATTTCTATCTGCTACTGAGAAGAAAGTGGATTCTGTTATTAATGGATGAATTATTCTGCTGATGTTTATTAGGTTCATTTGACTAATAGTATTTTTTAGTTCAGAAGAGTCTTTACTTAGTTTATGTCTAGATAACCTCTTTAATGGTGAAAGAGGTATGTTGAAATCACCCAGTATTATTGTATTGGGGTCTATTTAATTTTTTATATTGAGAAGAGTTTGTTTTATACATGTAGCTGCACCATTTGGAGGTCATAAATATTTCCAATGATTATATCTTGTTGTTGGATGAATCCCTTAACCAGTATGAAGTGAACTTCTTCATCTTTTCTGATTAATTTTGGCTTAAAGTCTACTTTGTCTGATTTTAGAGTATCTACCCCACTTGCTTTTGGTCTCCATTTTCATGGTATATCTTTCCCCAGCCTTTCACTTTCAGTCTATGAATGTCTTTGCCTATAAAGGTGAATCTCTTTTAAACAAAATATGGCTTGATCCTGTGTTTTAATCCAATCTGCCAATCTATGTCTTTTGATTGGAGAGTTTAGTTCATTTACATTTAATGTTATTATAGATTTTAGTCTCTTGCCATTTTATTTTTAACATTCAATTGAGAATTTGTTCTCCTTTGACTATTCTTCTAGTGCAGTTCATCCATATAATGGTTTTTATTTTTATTTATTTATTTATTTATACCTTTATTTTATTTACTTATTTATTTTTTTATGTGGTGCTGAGGATCAAACCCAATACCTTACACTTGCTAGGCAAGTGCTCTACCACTGAGCCACACCCCAGCCCCTTATTTTTATTTTTTATTTCTTCTTCATGAAATATTTCTTTGAGTATATTTTGTAGTGTAGGCTTAGTGGTTATAATTTTTTTAAATTTCTGCTTATCATGGAAAGTTTTTTTCATCTTCAATACTGAAGGATAGTTTTTCTGGATATAGCAATCTTGATTGGCACATATTTTCTTTCAGAGCTTGGTATATATTATTTTAAGCCCTCTTGGCTCTTAGGGTCTGGATTGAGAAATCAGTTGAAGTCCAAATTGGCTTAATTTTAATGTGACCTGCCATTTTTCTTTTGCAGTTTTTTTTTTTTTTTTTTTGGTACTGGGGATTGAACTCAGGGGTACTCAACCACTGAGCCACCTCCCCGGCCCTATTTTGTGTTGTGTATATAGACAAAATCTCACTGAGTTGCTCAGTGCCTTGTCATTGGTGAGGCTGGCCTTGAACTTGCAATTCTCCTGTCTCAGCCTCCCAAAGTGCTGGGATTATAGGCATACACCACTGCACACACCTTCTTTTGCAGTTTCAAAAATTTTATCTTTATTCTGTATTTTAGGCATTTTAGTTATAATATGTATTGGAGCATATCTTTTTTGATCTTGCCTATTTTGGGGCTTTATATGCATCTTGTATTTGGATTTTCATTTCATTCCTAAGATTTGGGAAATTTCAAAACACCAATGGCCGAATGTTTGATATGCAGAAGCTAACACACAATTGGGGATGGGGGAAGAAGAATAGAAGTTCATTGGATTAGTCAAAGGAGAATGAAGGGAAGGGAGAGAAGATGGGACTAGGAGAAACAGTAGAATGAATTGGATATAACTTTCCTATGTTTATATATGAATACAAGATAAGTGTAACTCCACATCATGTTCAATTACAAGAATGGGATCCTAATTAGAATAAATTATATGCCATGAGTGTATAATATGTCAAAATACATTCTACTATCATGTATATCTAAAAAGAACAAATAGCTGGGTGCGGTGGTGAATGTCTGTAATCCCAGTGGCTCAGGAGGCTGATACAGGAGGATCACGGGTTCAAAGCCAGCCCCAGCAACAGCAAGGTGTTAAGCAACTCAGTGAGACCCTGTCTCTAAATAAAATACAAAAAAAAAAAAAAATAGAGCTGTGGATGTGGCCCAGCAATTGAGTGTCCCTGAGTTCAATCCTCAGTACCAAAAATAAAATAAAATATGAAAAAATAACATGAAAAAAAGATTTGGGAAATTTTCTGATATTATTTCTTTGAAAATATGGTGCATTCCATAGTTTGTGTTTGGGTGCCTTCATCTGCATCAATGATTCTTAGATTTGATCTCTTAATGCTATCCCAGATTTCTTGAATATTCTAGTCTTTTAACATCTTTTCTTTGTTGAATTTATTTTCAATATTATATACGTGGTGTTCAAGGCCTAAGAATCTTTCTTCAAAGTGGACTCATCTATTGGTGATGCTTTCCGTTGTACTTGTAACTTGATTCATTGAGTCTTTCATTTCCAGGATTTGTTTGGTTCTTTTTCAGAATCTTTATCTCTTTATTGAAATGATCTTTTTCTTCCTGCATTTTCTAAATACATTCCTTATGTTTTCTTTTAGCTCATTGCACATTTTAGCTATGAACTTTCTAAATTCTTTCTCTAACATTTCCTCCACTGTGATGTCCACGGGATCAGTTGTTGAAGTGTTGTGGGCCATTTGGGATGGTTTGTTCCCTTGCTTTTTCATATTGATCGTATGTCTACTCATCTGCTGGGATGATTATTGCTTCTACTTTTATACAGGGCACTATTTAGTGAGTGAGCTTCTTTCTTTTAAGAACCCCAGGCTGGGCAAACATCCAGGTATTGATACTTTCACCCAATGCATGTTCTCTGCTCTTCTCAGTATCAGCACCACTTTGAGGGAAGATGTTAAACCCTCTTTACTATAGTTACTTCAGAGTAAAGTCACATAATAATCAACCTTAGGAAAACCAAAAACTTGTTGATAATGTTCTCCACCATTCCTCTAATCCATGTATAAAATTGTAGTAATGTATTCTCTGGTCAGCTGTTCACAACTTCCTTTCTGGGCTGTGGAGGGGTCAGAGGTTGCTGCCCAGATCTGTTCTGCCATCTTCTTCCCTCCCAAATTAAGTAATTTCTAAAGTCCTTTCCAATCTTATGATTCTCTTTCAAGGTCAAAGAATTATTTAGAGCTGAAAGGGCTATAAAATGTGATTTAGAAACACCTTCATTGGCTGGGTGTGGTGGCACACGACTGTAATCCCAGTGGCTCAGGAAGCTGAGGCAGGAAGATTGCAGCTTTGAAGCCAGCTTCAACAACTTAGTGAAGCTGTACCAGTGAGACCCTGTGTCAAAATCAAATATAAAAAGGGCTGGGGATGTGGTTCAGTGGTTAAGTGCCCTTGGGTTTGATCCCTGTTAACAAAAAAAAAAAAAAAAAAAAAACCCAACTTCATTGTTTTTTACAAAGAATTTGAGAGCCAGCTGATCAGTGCCTGAGCCAGTTCTCCAACCAAGCCTCCTAACCCTCCACTGAGCAGTTCCTCTTGTTCACACTCTCCTTTTATTGTCCAAACTACTTTAATTATTTTAAATACATGTTTTGGTTAGCTTTTTGTCATTGTGACCAAAATACCCAACAACAACAATTTAGAGAAGTGAAAGTTTATTTGGGTTTCACAATTTCCAAGGTCTTAGTTCATAGATGGCTGACTCCATTCCTCTGGGCCCAAGCTGAGACAACCTATCATGGGGGAAGGGCCTGGTGGAGGAAGGCTTCTCAGTTCGTGGCAGGGTCAAGAAGCAGAGAGCGAGAAAAAGAAAGGAAGGGATTGTAAGAAGAACAACCCTTCCAGGACATGTCCCCTGTGACCTACCTCCTCTAGCCACACCACACCTCCAACATTTACCACTCAGTCCATTCTAACTAGGATAAACTAATTAGGCTATCCCAGCTCTCATAATACCATGATTTTACCTCTGAATACTTTTGCATTAACAGAAATGTTTGGAAGACAACACATATCTGAACCATAATAATACCCAAAGATATCTGAACATGTAGAATAAGAATTTCACCCATGGAAATGTATGTAATTTTACATATTATACATTTGTGTTTGCAAAAGATGAAGACCTTCTGAAACTTGTACAGTTCTGTCGCCTCTCAGTGCTCAGGCCTTAAATGAACATTGAGCTTCTTGTCCTTGGGGCGCAACTAACATAGTTGGCCCAGCAACAGTGACTGCATGTGACTGGATATTTTTGCCCTGTGAGTCAACATGCATTTTGAGGGCTATGCTCTGTGTTGTGACCTGGGATTGAAAAGTCTGTTACTTACTAGACTCTTAATGCTAGTTATAACATATGAACCTCATGTGTAGGAAATCTGTAGCTAATAATATGTCCTCCATGTGAACATTTGTACAGTCATTCACTCCTTGGGTGGTCTATCTTCATCAATCATGAATTTTGAGCTTGGTTCTTTTAGTCTGTCTCTCTTCGTCCCATTTTATTTGGAGTGGTTTGGTCCTAGAGTCCAAAAAAACAGAATTAAGAATTGAGCAAAAGACAAGGCTCTCTGCATGCAGAGCAAGTGTTAAGGAGCATGCTGTTGCTAGAGATAAAAAAAAGAAAAAGAAAAAAAGAAAAAAAAAGGGTCAGAAACCTATGGGGGAAAGTCACAAAATTTCCAAATTCAGGCAGACAGGGGGGCCAGACCCCAGGACCAGCACTCAAAATGTTGGGATGGGGAACCTTCTTCTGAGACATATCAGAAATCTAGGAGTACCAGGGCATAAACTCAAAAGTCACTTGTCACTATGATTATCTGCACAGAGAAGGGATCATGTTCTTGGTAGGGTCTGCTGACCTAATTAGAAAATAGCTCTGAGTATGCCATAATTCCTTTTAATTAACCATGGAAAGAAAAAATTGTATGATGATCTCATAATGCTTGGCTAAAAACATCAATTAGGTCCGGGCATGTAGCTCAGTGGCAGAGTGCTTGCGTGAGGCCCTGGGTCCAATCCCTTGCACAGCAAAAAATCCAAACAAAACCCAAAACACCAATTAATTCATTCCCTTAAGTTTTTATTGTGGAGAGCAATTTCATTTTGGGGAGATAGATAAGGGACAGTTATGATTATAAATGCCCATATTACAGTTTTAGGAACTGAAGAGGCAAAATTTGAAATACCTTTTCCTATTTCACTATCGGAAATGAGCCATGATCTCCTCATATCAAGGTCCTATCTAATCTTCTCCTTTTTCTCTCTGTATAGATTAAAGCAGACTAGTACCAATCTTTTTGATTGGGCAAGGGTCAGGAAGTTACAGTGCAGAATAATAATCAGTAACATTTCCCTGTAGTGACTATCCATTTCTTCCTAGGCAGGATGGGTGACCATAGATGAAATGTTCTGTAAGCTGTGACCAGGCCACTGAGTCATCTAGTTTGAAATGACAGGCTACTATTAAAGTAAATCACATAGTGATGAAAGGAGACCAAAAGAAAACCGACCTTCTTCATAAACCTTTTCATTTTCTTAGCTTAGCCTTGATTTATTTTTAGGAAGTATAATTATTGCTCTTGATCCAATAGAATAGGAGTCTCTTTTCTTACTTTTTTAATTTTGGCAAGACTTGCATATAATAACCTTATCCTAGGAGCCTTCCTGATTATCTTTGAAATTAGAGAGGGAAAAGCATAAGACAAAAAAGAGAAAGAAGGAGAAGCAGAAGCATAAGGAGAGGAAGAAGGAAAGAAAAAAAGGAAAACCATGAAACCTTTGTTGGAAAAACTTTTGGAGGTTATTTAACTCTTCTGAGTACTAACCTCACTGGAAGCCTGAGCTGTTTCAGAAAACTGAATTTTTCTTAAAGATTCTCCCAAAAGACCTTACAAGCAACTTAGACACTTAGGAATTGGAAAGCACTTAAGAACTGGTTTTCAGGGCTGGGATTGTGGCTCAGTGGTAGAGCTCTTGCCTTACATGCATGAGGCACTGGGTTTGATCCTCAGCACCACATTAAAATAAATAAAATAAAGATATTATTAAAAAAAAAGAATTGGTTTTCAGTTAAACTCATCCTGGTGTTTCTTGTTTCTGAACCCAGTGGTACTCTGCAAAACAGTTTTGGTTTTACATATTCAATAATAACATATTCAATAGGAAAATGATAACATTCTAATTTAACATACCAGGTATCAGATTCAAATTTTTGTTAATATGGGTAGTAAACTGCTGGGTGTGGTGGCACACACCTGTAATCCCAGCACTTTGGGAGGCTGAGACAGGAGAATCTCAAGTTCAAAGCCAACCTCAGCAACAGCGAGGCACTAGGCAACTATAGGGCTGGGGATGTGGCTCAGTGGTCAAGTACCCCTAAGTTCAATCCCTGGTACCAAAAAAAAAAAATTTATATATATATATGGGTAGTAAACTTTTCTGAAATGGGATCTTGCTGTGTTGCCCAGGCTGGCCCAGAATTCCTGAGCTCAAGTGATCCATTGTCCTGCCTAAGCCTCTTCTGTAGCTGAGATTACAGGTGTGTGCCTCTGTGCCCCTCTGGTAACATACTTTAAAAACCAATACTAGGGCATTTGTGCAACTGTGTGTGTCAATTACTGATGCGGGAATGGAGCTAGAGACCTCTGATACACTATTAGAGATCATCTTGCTTTGGGGGCATAGATGATGCTTCTTTTCTGGGTAAAGATTTATCTAGATAGTGTCTGCAGGTAGAAAATGAATTCCAGCAAGGCCTTCAGCTTTTCATCTACTGTGCATGATCAGAATCTAAGATGTAAAGTTGGTGGTGATTTGTGAGGCTTGGTGTATGCTGTTACTTGAAATAAATTTTTATATGTCTGGGAATTTTTCATGAGAAGTGTTCATCACTGAGCTTGAAAAACATTAAGGAATAAAAAGTTAAGAAAATTACTGTCAGAAATGATCAAGCCTTTTTCAGTTTCTCACTTTCAAGATGACATTTAAAAAAAGGAGGGCTGAGGATATAGCTCAGTTGGTCCAGTGCTTGCCTTGCATGCACAAGACCCTGGGTTCAATCTCCAGCACCACAAAAAAGAATTTTGTCATGGGCTGGGGATGTAGCTGAATGGTAGAAGGCATACCTATCTCTGGATTTGATCTCCAGCATATTTCTCTCTTACACATGAGAGGGTGAGTGGGGGGAGAAAGGCTTTCCAAGCTGTATGTGAATTGAGTTGTGCCATTTACAGCAAGTAGGGGTCCATCTCACGAAGCCTACAAAGACTGATCATCCCACTCTGATTTAGATTTGTTGGTACTGCCCTGTGACTTCCACCAAAGTCCATATGAGGAGTCTAGTCCTGAAGGACTGAAGCAAAACTATCCTCTGGAGGACAAATTGGGAATGATTTCATTGTACTGGAGTTGACATGTATCAACTTCCTGCACTGAGGAATGGTCAGCAGTTGGCTTAGATTGCAACTTCCTTATGCTCTTTTGTGTTTTACTTCAGGATCCTGCCAGAAAGGTGGCATGTGGAGGTTTTCTGGGCAGTGAGAACACACTCATTGTTTACTTTTAGTAATCTGTTTCTTACAAAGATAATTAGATTTCCTTTAGAGTTGGGCTTCTGAAGCAATTGCAACCCATTATCTTTTCACATCTTGACCTATGAGCTTTTGCTTTGACCCATATAATTTTGTATTTTATGAACCAAGAGCTTAAAAAACAGATTTAATAAAAACTCTGTCTCCTTTATGTCTTAGTTTATATTCTGCACAACGCATTATTGGAGTTAAAAAGCTCATGACTGTTACTGTCAAAAAAGTAATAATAATAATAATAGCCACCGACTTTCCACTTATGGGTCTGAGATGTATCTAGTGTGCTTTATAAAGAAAACATAAAAGATGCTACCCTGTCACTTTGGTGATTGCTTAACACATATATTCAATGCTCAATCAATATGCCAGGCTTTGCTGTTCATCATTCAAACCCCATGCCAAACCTGACTTTACGTCTCCTCCCCTACCCCCAGCCTCTTTCCTGGGTTCCTCAATATTGGTGTGTATTCAAAAAGACAATTGACTTTGATTCATTCAGGATTCCCTTCATTTAGTAAAAGTTCCAAAGCCCTATTGCTAGAATACTTCTTATAAACACTAAATGAAACTTAAAAAAAAAAAAATCTACCTTTTTAAAAAAGAAAATATTTAAAGACATCACTCATAACTAAGAAACATTTATAAGCTATGGATGAAGTTAAGCAACAGTTAACAGATAATAGCAAATATGAGTCTATAAATTAACCATGAATGTCAATGGATTTGTCTCTTAATCAGATACTGGATACATTAGATTAGATTGTTTGAAGAAAGCCTGAGATAACACAAACAGGAGCCTGGGAAATCATCCTTTCTCCTCCTGTGTCTAACTCAGGCATTGATAGTCAGGTTTACCCAGGGCAGTAGGGGCCTTGGATTCCCCTCTTTTTCTTCTCAGCTTTCATCCCTTCCTTTGTTTCCCCAGCTGTGACACAGTGGGGAACTCACCACAGAATTATCCTTTGGCTTAGAATTCATTATCTTAACTTGGCTTCCTTTTATTCAGTCCTGTCCTCTGGTTGTCCATTCATGTTTGTATAAACTTCATGTCCAAATAAGAATTTTTTATTCTCTTTCTTATGTCGTTGGACTTAGAACAGATCTCCTCTTGGATTCTTTTAAATTCAGTTCTTGCTCTGTCTTCCCTTGCTTACATTGACCACTTTCTTCCTCATATTTGGTCTCTTCTGCGGTGCTACTATATAATACGAGCTCTGTAGATATTTATTAAATTGCAAATAGAAATTCAATCAGAGAGCTGGAATAACATGAATTTATTACTGTGAACTATTGACAGTTCTAATCCAACAGACGGGAATAGACACAAGAAAGAAGTACACATTCACAATCTGGTCTATTTGATTTTGCATGGTTTTTAGATTTGATTCCCATTGATAACTAAATGTACCGCCTATAAACGTATTTCTAAAAATCAGAAAGTGAGGTCTGGGGGTGTAGGTTAGTGACAGAGCTTGCGCCTAGCATTGACAAGGCCCTGGGTTCAATGCCCAATACTGAAAAAAACAAAACATAACAAAAAAACTTTGTTGGTAGTTTTAGAAAATCACATGGCCTATTTAAAAACCAAAGCTCAATCACTGACAATATTCAAAAAATCATTCTATTAATTATCATTTCTCTTAAAACTGAAGAATAAAATGGCTTTAAGCATTATCAAGAATGACGGTGTTGACAATTGTGCAACCATATACCAAATTGACCTGATGATTATACTACGGATGACTTAGACATTTAATGAATGCTTTGTTTGCGTTTATGAACTTGGAATGGCCTCTCTAGGTGAGAAGTTGGAAAGTGCTAAAAGGTTCTTTTCTTGAAGATGGAAGCAAAACCTCACAGAACAAGGAAAATATTTGCAACTCCCATAGAATCAGAATTGCTTCGAGAGCCTATTGCAGCTATCTAGTGTCTTTGCTTCACGGAAGAACTGGAAAGAAGCAATTCCACACACACACACACACACACACACACACACATACACACACACACACACACATTCACTTTCTTCTAAATCGGGGGAGGTAGTGGTAGAAATAATGGCATTGGGTATCCATTGAGTTTTTCTGCTAAGGCCACACATTGTTCTGTCCAAATGTGCTTTTAAGTGTTCTGAGGGAGAAAGGTACAGCCCCATTAAAAGTAAGGTTGAAAATATTTTTGAAAGGGACACAGGACCTGCAAAGCCCCTGTAGCCCTATGTAAATTCCTTCCTGGGGCTCTTCATCCAAACCTCCCCTCTCTGCACAGATCTGGATTCTTTTTCTATGTCTACAACATTCTTCTTCCCCTTGGCCTATAAACATGTGCAAATGTTCTTCCATCTCAAAAACATAGCTTTCTCCACATCGCATTTTAAAAATTTTCTCCTTTTTTTTTTTTTTTTTTTTGGTACTGGGGATTGAACTCAGGGGCACTCGACCACTGAGCCATATCCCCAGCCCTATTTTGTGTTTTATGTAGAGATAGGGTCTCACTGAGTTGTTTAGCGCTTCGCCATTGCTGAGTCTGGCTTTGAACTCGCGATTCTCCTGTCTCAGCCTCCCTAAGTGCTGGGATTACAGGCTTGAGCCACCGCGCCTGGCTTCCTTTATATCATTACTCCAAAAGGTAATAGTCTACACTATTCAACAAATAGTAGGTCATTTTATATTTTTAAAATATTAAATGAATACAAGTTGTAAAGACTTTTGCATTTATAAAGGTTTTATAAAGTCTTGTTATGTAAAAAAAAAAAAAAAAACAAAATAATCATCCTCTTGAAAAGAAGGCATTGAGTCATAGCAGTAGTGCATGCCTATAATCCCAGCCACTGGGGAGGCTGAGGAAGGAGGATTGTAAGTTCCAGGACAGTCTGGGCAATTTAGTGAGAGCCTGTCTCAAAGATAAAATAAGTAAATAGATAAATAAAAAGGGCTGGGACTATAGCTCAGTGGTGGAGTACCTCTGGGTTCACAGTACTGCGTTAAAAAAAAAAAAAAAGTAGGCATTGATAAGGGAGGAGAATTATGAGCTGTGGAAATTTTAAACATCACCCTCAAATTCTTTGATACTTCTCTCATTGAGAAGTAGGGTCCATGTCCCCTCTCCCTGAATTTGGGCTCTGTATTACTTGACAAAACAAACTGTAGTAGAAATGAATAGAAACCAGTCTCCAGGTTCAGGCTTTAAGAACCTAGCAGCTTCCATTTCCTGTCTCTTGAATTTTCTGTCTTGGAGCTCAGCCACCATGCAGAGAAGCAGCCCAGGCCATGCAGAAAGACCATGTGAGGTTCCAGCTTGTTTCTAGGCTGAGTTCCCAGGCAATAGCCAGACATGTCAGAAGACCTGACTTCAGATGACACAAGCACCCCTCAGTGAATATCTTCAATTGAGACTCCAGGTATTATGGAGTAGAGACAACACCCCCCACCATACCCTGACAGTTTCTGTCCTACAAAGTTGTAGTACAAAGTTTGTAACTACAAAGTGATTATTCTGGGATGCATACATTCTGAGGTGGCATTTTAGTCAGCTTTGCATTACTGTGACCAAAATACCAAAATGAGAACAACTTAGAGGAGGAAAAGTTGATTTGGAGCTCACTGTTTTTGGAGCTCACTATTTCAGAGGTTTCAGTCCACAGATGGCCTCTGTTGCTCTGGTCCAAGTTCAGACAGAACATCATGGTGGAAGGGCATGGTGGAGGAGTGCTGCTCCATTCATGGCAGCCAGGAAGCAGGATGTGGGCGGGTGAAGGGGTAGGAAAGGGATCACAAGGAAGATGCAACCTGCCAGGGCGTGACCTCAGTAACCCACCTCCTCTGGCTATGCCCACCTGACTACAGTTACCAACCAGTCAGTTCAACCAGGATGAACAGGTGGCTTATTACTCAGCCCTACATAACTGGAACTGAGCCAGTCCATTCCTTTCTTGGTCCCATTTTCCTTATTTATTTATTTATTATGTTTTTATTTTATGTATTCTAATTAGATATACATGACAGCAGAATGCATTTTGATTCATGGTACACAAATGGAGCATAACTTTTCATTCTCTGGTATACATGATATAGAGTCACACCATATGCACATATGCAGTCATACATGTACCTAAGGCAATGATGGCCATCTCATTTCACCATCTTTCCTGCCCCCATGTCCCCTAAAATATGGAATGCTTCACGAATTTGCGTGTCATTGTTGTGCAGGAGTCATGCTAATCTTCTCTGTATGGTTCCAATTTTAGTATATGTGCTGCTAAAGCAAGCACCCACTTTCCTTTAATTCTGGCTGGCAGATGTAATTCTTTAACTGGTCTGTGGTCTCGTACATACTTTACATCTATGGACCTATCTTGCCTCTGAGCAGGAGCCACAAACCCAAATGATTGTGAGGGTATTTAGGGCAGAGTACAAGAAAAATCTGTACTCTTATTGGAATGTTTTGGTGGAAAGTAGTAAATCTGTGCTCTCCAATATGATCTCCAGCACATATAAGGTGGCTAGTGTGTGGCTGAGAAACTAAAATTTTAATTTAATTTGGTTTTAATTTAAAATATAAAAGCTAGTGCCTACTATATAGACCAGCACTGCTCTAGTTAATAACTGCTCTTAACTAAGGATAACACTTGTCTGATTACATTGCCTTAGTGTTTTTTAAATCCAAGTTTTAAAGCACTTTGATTTTTTAAAAATAGCTCTAATAACACTAAAAACAGTAGACTGCTGCCCCACATTTTAGTCTCACTCCTTAAAAATACCACTTTCATTTCGTGTAGGCATTTTTCTGGTGTTTACTTCCATAAGTAAAGAATATATTAAACTATAATTTTATGTATTATTCATTTTGGACACTACTAACTTCCTGTTATGATAGATAAGGATTTAGCAAATATTGGGTAATAGAAATAGAAAGATCATAGCTAATAATTTTAGTTTCATAAAATGAGGTCTATGACCCACTGTATAATTTTCCTATAGCTGCTGTAACAAATGACCACAAGCTTAGTTGCTTAAACCAACACAGTTTTATTATCTCACAGTTCTCTAGGCACCCAATTCAACATATGTCTTACTGGGCTAAATTCAAGGTGTTGCAAGGCTCTGTTGCTTTCTGGAGGGTTTGGGGGGAATCTGTTTTCTTTTCCAACACTTAGAGGCTGCCAGAATTTCTGGTGCATGTTGCCTTCCACTACCTGTAAAGCCAAAAATGTTGCATCTCCCCAACCAGTCTACTACAGTCACATCCCTCTCTGAGTGTGATCTCAGCCAAGAAAGATTTCCTGGTTTCGAGGACCATGCAATTAGATTGGCTCATCCAGACAAACCAAGACAATCTATCCACTTCAGTGCCCTTAACTTAATCATATCTGCAAAGCCCTTCTCATTGTTTTAGGAAAATATCTTCTCAGGCTCTGGGGAATAGGATGAGGACAGTTTAGGGGGCCTATTAGGCCATCTTCCAGATTTACCTTTCCTCCTCTCTGTATTCAGGGTTGACATTAGGATGACTGACCTTTTAAAACATTCTGCTGGTCAGTATATAAGGGCCGCAAGCTGTCCCCTTAGGACTTGCACCCTTCACTGTGTATGCATTGCGCTATGCAGGGCATAACAAAACATGTCTGCAGTCTTATATGCAGGCTGGTCTCCAGTATGTGGTGATTGTGCCACAAAGAATCCTGTGCTGCAAAGAATCCTGCCTCAGTGACTCCTCATGACGGTCCTATGAGTCTGTGTCTCAGGTTCCTTGAAGGCAGGAACTGCTCTCTGTTGTGAACCAGTTACTGGCACAAACTGAGTGTTAGAAAAATATTTGCTACATGAATGAAGGATCTCTGCCTGACACTGAGAATACAAACAAACCACCTCCTTGACGTGTATGACTTCCAGGCCTTGATCTCTAAAACAAATCCTGACATTGTACAGGGACATTTGACCTTGTAGATCAATATTCTAGGACTACCCCCAACTCATCCTTCTTTGTTGCCTGTGCTGAGCCTGTGAGCTGGTTCTGATGGCTGGCTTTGTTGTGGTCTTAATGTGCTTAAGTCTGCCTAGTATTGTCTCTATCCAAACCTGGGCATTTGCCTTCTTCCTGCAAGTATCCTCTTATTTCCAAGGACCAGAGTCTGCCCAAGAGCCATGACCTAGTGATTGATGCCTTGAAACCAGCTAACAGTTACCTGATGATAACTACCTGGATTTCTGAGTATTACAGGTAGGGTTTTACCTGCGTCACAGGGCATTGAGACATGTTAATCCATGGATACTTGTTGTGGCTTGCATGCTGCCTGAGTCATTGCTTTGCCTTTCCTGGAGAGGTCTCTTAGGACAAATGTATCACTTGCTACTGTTCATTCTTCCAGTACCTGCTACACCCCACCAGACAGACTCAGTCCAGCTCTGCCCATTCTGTTGCAGTGCCAACACTCAAAATAGCCAGTGTAGCCCTGAACATGAACATAGCATGATTCAAGCATATGAGAATAAAGAATATCAGAAGGGCAGTGTTAAGTCTATATTGTCTACATTAGTGAATGGTTTGTGGGTTCTATGACATTGCAGTTCAAAGAGAACCAGAGAACCATATCTTAAAAAATAGTAAACTTTCTATAAGACTGATTTCTCATGGTTCCAATAGTTTCATTATTTTCAGATCATTACAAAAATTCCCCCCTCTGGGAAGCTGAAGGGATCTGGTTTCCCCCATCCCTCCCACTCCATACATACTCCCCACACTTTATTTACAGGTTTCTATAAACAGAGTGGATTTTGAATGGTATAATCAGAGAGCTACAGGCATCCATATTTCTCTCTGACATAGAAATCTGTTTTCAGCCTAGAGCCCTGCCTTACGTAATTTACTTTTCCTGCCAAAAGCAGAATGTAAAATACCCTCTCATTGCTGCAGTGAGGGCCAAGCAAAGAATAGGACAGCTAACACAAAGGTCACTGCTAGAGAATTCTCCTAGAAAGAAACACTCAGAGCAGAGAGGTCTGAAGTTGAAACTGCTGTGTGCATTTTGAATGGTTAGTGTGAAGGAAGTCAAAAGCCCGAATTGGATCTAAGTTGAGTCTGCAGTTGGTGTGGAACAAAGTGAAATGGAGAACTGGGATGAAAGTGGATATTTATCCCTTGCTAAAAGTTGCATGGGAAATAAAGAAATGGCAAGAAGTAGGAAGAAGGTGTGCGAGACTGGGCAAGGCAGGGAGAGAAATTCCAGATGGACACACATCAACATCAAAGTTCACCTGTGGAAAACTTTATGTACTTCTCCTTCCATAATGTGGGCACATTCATTATGTTGGTTGTCTCTATAAGCCTTGAGTTAAGGACCTCCTTCAGTTGGTGGAATATATAGATGGCAGAAGGTAGAAGAAGTGGGTGGGGGGGCTGGGAATGTAGCTTAGCAGTAGAGTGCTTGCCTCGCATGCGTGAGGCCCTGGGTTCGATCCTCAGCACCACATACAAAGCAATAAAATAAAGACATTGTGTCCGTCTACAACTAAAAAAATATTAAAAAAAAAAAAAGAAGTGGGTGGGAAAAACTTTACCTCTGTTCTTTTTCTTTTTATTTTTTTTTCAAGTATCCTTATTTTTTTTGATGTGGTACTGAGGATCGAACCCAGTGCCTCATGCATGTGAGACAAGTGCTCTACCACTGAGCTACAATCCCGGCCTCGCACCTCTGTTCTTAAAGTCTTCATAACCATCTCTGGCATGCAACAGTTATTTAAATATCCAGACCTATGATGGTATCCAATCCTAGTGTCCAGAGGAGCCACCCTCGGCAAATGCTCCTCCAGACAAAATGCTGGCTTAGCATGGCTCCTTAACTCTGGTAGTGGCATAATGGTTTAATAGCATTCATGCTGGAGCCTGATGGACCTTATTTCAATTCCTGGCTCCTTTACCAAGTATCTTTGTGACCTCATGAAATTTCTTCACCCTCTCTGTGTCTCAGTTTCCTCATTTGTAAAAATGGGTACACGGCTGATAGGAGTGTTGCGAGAATTTAATGTCATAATACTACAAAAGGATAGCATAGTACTTCACACATAAGCACTTGATATGCATCAACAATTATTATTTGTGATCATAGAGCAGCAAAACCTCCCTTGGACTAGATGGGTAGAGTACTTCAGGATTAATTAGGAAAACCTATAAGGTAAATTGGTGCCCTCTTCCTGATAAGGAATAACCTTGCTAGGTCCACATAGAAAATAACCTAATTCCCAAGGATCAATATTACTACTCAACATAAAAATGCAACTGATCGTGGGGTGTAGTGGCACATGCCTATAATCCCAGCAGCGTGGGAGTCTGAGGCAAGAGGATCCTAAGTTCAAAGCCAGCCTCAAAAACTTAGCAAGGCCCTAAGCAACTTAGCAAGACCCGGTCTGCAAATAAAAAATAAAAAGGGCTGGGGATGTGGCTCAGTGGTTAAGCACCCCTGGGTTCAATCCCTGGTACCAAAAAAAAAAAAAAAAAAGCAATTGATATAAGAGCTATATGCAAATTACTCACTTGAAAAGTCTACCAAAAGCAGTAGAGGACCTGATTCTTGAAGGTTCTTCTATTTTTGTGTTTTCCCTTTTCTCTTTCTTTTTTCAGAAATAATTTCAAATTTATGGGTTAAAATACTTCAAAGAACTTCCACATTTACTTTATTGTTTCCTATATTATAACTTTCTATGCATTCATTTTACTTTTTTTCCTAAACAATTGGCATTTTTCTACTTCAAATAGTTTAACAGAAACCTCTTAGGCATGAGGACTTTCTCTTGCAAAACCATCGTTCAAGTATAAAATTCAGGAAACTTAAACTTGATATAGTACTATTATACTAATTTATATCTAATATACAATCTGTACTCAAGATTTTCCATTTCTTTCAATAATGTCCTTGAGATGACTCTTTAGTATCCTTTAATCTGTACCAACTCCTTAGCCTTTGCTTAGCTTTCACCAGCTTGCTGGGTTTTGGGGGGGTTATTTTGGTACCAGGGGTTGAACTCAGGGTTACTCGACCACTGAGCCACATCCCCAGCCCTATTTTATGTTTTATGTAGAGACAGGGTCTCACTGAGTTGCTTAGCGCTTCGCTGTTGCTGAGGCTGGCTTTGAACTCGCTATTAACCTGTCTCAGCCTCCCAAAGTGCTGGGATTACAGGTGTGCACCACCATGGCTGGCTCACCTTGCTGTTTTTTAAGAGTGTAGGCCAGTAGTCTTGTAGAATATCTCCCAATTTGGGTTTATTTTCTCATGATTGGATTTTAGTTGCATTTTTTTTGGTGAGCGTAGCCCTACTTGATACATTACAGTGAAAAACTCATGCTGTCATTTTGTCCCTCTAATGGTGATGTTTATTATTTTCAGACATTTCAATCACTGATGGAGTCAGACTGGGGGAACCAAGAATAACAAACATGTTGGAATCCAGTTAAGCGGAAGGATTTTTGAAGTTTTTTTTTACAATTGTTTTCCAAATCACTCTTTCCAATTTTTCTTTTGTGCACACCTTCTTATTTTTTTTTATTAGTTTGAGGGAGAGAAAACATTTGTAGTGCTATGGCAAGATGGATGTCCAGAAAGAGACTAAACCTAGGAGGCCCTGGTTGGGAAGAGGGGAACCCTTCCTTTTTCAGTGGGCAAGATGCATGGTGTGGCAGAATGCATTATTGTCCTAGGATTTCCCAAGGCCACAGGTGGACCCAAAGATTAGAAGGAAAAGCTGGACCTCCTGGATACCTATACCCACTTTACATCCTGCATTCTAACTGTATGACTGGCACTTGCCATCCTGTGTCACATTTCCAGCCTTTATACAAACATGCTGGGCCAAAGGATAAGAAGGGAAGAAAAGGATGTTTATTGAGCTCCTGCTATGACCTTGTTTTTATGACAAATAAATAAAGAATGGTCAACTGAGTAAACAGGAAATAGAGGTCAACAGAAAAGGAATGAGGTATCAGCATCCAGAGGTTCCTTTCCAAAAAGACATTTCCTACCTTTTAAATGACTTTTTACTATGACACTATGACTTCTTATCTGAGAGGCTGTCTTTTTGGGCCGATAGGTTTCTTTGTTGATGGTATTAATAATTCTCTGAAAAATAGACCAGAAATTAAATGCTGCTATTTTAATTACCCAAACTATCTTAAAAGATAATTAATGACTGAATTATGAGAATACTGTTCTATAATGAAAGAGCCACTTATAAAAGGATAGTGAAGGGGCTGGGATTGTAGCTCAGAGGTAGAGCGCTTGCCTCGTGTTCGATCCTCAGCACCACATACAAAGCAATAAAATAAAGACATTGTGTCCATCTACAACTAAAAAAAGAAAATTTAAAAAAAAAGGATAGTGAAGCATAATATGTATTTGTCCTTGTAAATCAAGCAAGTCTATTATTGTTATTGCTTACGAACACAACATTTTGCTGTATTCCTGGAGAAGAACTAGAGAGTGTACTAGAGCGGAGAGATAGTTTTTAACTATTTAAGTGCCAAATTTTGATCACTCACACACAGTAGGAATATATTATGCAACATGGCATTTTCAGAGGAGAGACAATGAAAGGAGAAATTATGTTGATTGAGGGTGAGAGAAGGCATGACTGAGGACCCTGGCAGAGATAGACAGGAAGTAACAGGATCATAGGAAATAGTGACACAAAACCAGGAGCCAGCTTAAATGCTTTTGTGTGTAGGTGAAGCTAACCAATAAATTGTGATCAGATTCTATTAAGGTTTTCTTGCTGCTGTTGACCTCCAGCAATCACAGGAGGTGTAATTTTCTGGTATAACCACCAGGTGTCCTTTAATTCCCTGGGGTACACATTGGGCAAGGACTGCCCTGGGCCTCAGAGGTGGGTCATCAGTAATCAAGCCCATCTTAGGTATTCTTAACTCTGTGCTGACCTATTACTATGACCATCTGGTCCTCCTTGTTCTGTTGTGACGCCTGCCAGATGCATACATTCCCCTCTGGGAATTTAAACAACCATTCATGCAAAGCCTAATGAATAGTTCATTATAATCAATTTCCACTCCACTTTTTTTTTTTTTTTTTTGTATTTTTTACAGTGCTAGAGATGAAACCCAGGGCCTTACACATACAAGGCAAGTGATCTACCACTGAGTCACACCCTTAACACCTTCAGACTAGCTTTCTGCCTTCCATGATGTCTTTGCATAGACTTTATATAATTGTCACAAGTGTTCATCTACTATTTGATGTTCTACTTTTAATTGAATGCTGTTTCACATGTTAGAATTAGTACAGTTGATATACTTACATTTTAGAAAGTAAAATAATGCTTCAATGTGCATCACATTTCTCCATTAATGTAAGAGCTCTGATATCTTTATATTATGGGAGTTTTAGATCTTAAAGGAGAATTAGTGGGTCAAAGAACGATTTTATAATTCTTGGTATATATTCCCAGATTGCTTCACAGGAAAAAAAATTTTTTCAATTACCACTTTCTTCTGAAGTCTCTAATATCTGGATAAAAAAGTAAGTTGCTGACACAGGTATCTTGATAAGTAATCAAGTGCCTCCCTCCCCCTTTCCTCTTCTTGTACCACTTCCTTCTTCCCTATTCAACAGACATGTGAACTTGCTCCTTCTGAAAGAGCAAGCTGTATTTTAATGTATTTCAGCAGATACGTATCAACATTGTTTGGGAAAAGGTACTCACACATCGTCCAAATGAATAGAACCAATTGAAAAGCTGCAGTTTTATCAGTTTTTGTTTTTGATAGTATAATGGCTTTTGATGTTGCTGGAATGTTTCTTTCAATAGTTTCAAGACTTAGCCCCCCTCTGCAATTATTACATGATTAGATTTACTTTTCTGAAAACTGCTTAACAACTCTGACCACTCCCTGTAATTTGAATCTAGAAATCACCCCCAAAGACCCATTATATTAAAAGTTTGGTGCCCATCGTGGTGGTATTGGGAAGTGGTGGAAACTTTAAGAGGTGAGCCCTGGTGGGAGGTCTTCAGACCATTGGAGGCAAGCCCTTGAAGCGGATAGTGGAACTCTGACCCCCTTTTCTTTCTCTCTTTCTCATGTTGGCTATGACACGAGCAGCTTTGCTCCACCATGCATTTCCCACCATGATTTGCTGCCTTATCACAGGCCCAAAACCAAGGGCACCAATTGACCATAGAATGAAACTTCCAAAACTATGAGTCAAAGTAAACCTTTCCTCTTTATAAGCCGATTATCTCATGTATTTGTTACAGTAGCTGACTAACATACCACACATCAACAGAAGTCTGAGTATCAGCTGGGTGTGGTGGTGCACGCCTGGAATCCCAGTGCTTTGGGAAGCTGAGGCAGGAGGATTGCAAGTTTAAGGCTAGTCAGGGAAAATTAGAAAGATTCTGTCTCAGAGTAAAAATAAATTTAAAGGGATGATGATGTAGTTCAGTGATAGAGCACTCCTAGGTTCAATTTCCGGTTTAAAAAAAAAGAAATGTGAGTGCCAACTTTATCAGTTTTTAAAATGTTATGTTGATAAGTTGTATTTTTCACCTTTGTTTCCTCAAATTAGAATTTTTAAGTTGTCATTTTTCTTGTGAAGAAGTTATTTTGAAATTAAATAATTAGAGCCAGGTTTAGTGGTGTACACACCCCAAAATTAAATAGTTACTTTAAAAATAAATTAACAAAATCCAAAAAGTTCAAGAGAGCAAAAGTGAAAACCAAATTTCCATCCCCATCTTTCCACCTTAGCTTCCTTTCCTTGAAGAATTCACTAAAATTGTTTTTTTCTCAGTATTCTTCCAGATATATTCAATGTATAAACAATAAATCCATATGTTTGTATTTCTATATATGTGTGTGGGTACACTTTTGTTTTTAAACACTAAGTGTACCTATATATGTGTGTGTGTGTATATATATATACACACACATATATATATATATATACACACACACACATATATATAGTCCTTTGCCTTATAAAAATAATGTATCTTGGAAATCTTTTTATATCAAGACAAGGGAACTGTCTCATTGTCTTCACAGTTGCATGGTATTTTGGGTTATGCATATGCCATAATTTATTAAACAGTCTCCTCTAGATTGGCATCAAAATTATTTGTAAACTCCTTTCACCACAAATATTAGTGCAGGACACATTTTGGTATATGCATTTTTGCATCCATGTGTCAGTGTGTCTGTAGGATAAATGTTTAGAAAAGGACTTAACTCTTTGTTGGTCAAAGAGTATTTGAATTTGAAATCTGATTTACCATCACCATTTTCCCCTATAGAGTTATAAATTTGTATTTTAATGTGCATTTTAAATTTTATATGTAACGTCAAGAATTGTTTTTAAATAAACTTCATTTTGTCAGAGTAGTTTAAGTTCACAGCAAAATTTAGGGGGAGGTATATATTTTCCCTATCCCTTATTCCCTATTGCACACATGCATAATCTCCCCCACTATTGACATCCCCGACCAAATTGGTACATCTGTTACAATTGATGCACCTGCTTTGGCACACCATTATCACCTAGTGTCCACAGTTTCTATGAGGGTTCACTCTTGGTGTTGTACATTTTATGCATTTGAGAAAAGACATAATGAAATGTATCCATCAGTATTGTATCACACATAACAGTCTCGCTGTCCTAAAAATCCTCCCTGCCCTGCTTATACATCCCTTTGCCCACTCCCAACCTCTGGCAACCACTCATCTTTTCTCTTTCTTTATTGCCTCCAGAGTTTTGGTTATTCCAGGGTGTCGTATAGTTGGAATCATACATGATATAGCCTTTTCAGATTGACTTCTTTCACTTATTAATGTTCATTTGAGCTGCTTCTATGTCTTTTCATGGCTTGATATCTCATTTATTTTGAGCACTGTCTAATATTCCATTGTCTGGATCTACCACTGTTTATCCATTCACCTACAGAAGGGTATCTTTGCTTGCTTCAAGTTCTAAGAATAAAGCTGCAAAAAACATTCATACGTAGGTTTTTGTGTGGATGTTAGCTTTCAAATCCTTTGGGTAAATATCAAGGAGTGTGAGTGCTGGATGGTGTAGTTCTTACTGTATGTTTAGTTTTATAAGAAGCCACCAAACTGTCTTCCAAGGTAGCTATACATTTTGATTCCCATCAGCAGAGTGAGTGACTTTTGTTCCAAATCTTCACCTGAATTTGGTGGTGTGGTGTTTTAGATTTGGGCCATTCTAATAGGTGTGTAGTGTTATCTTATTGTTTTCAGGTCAAGCTGTTTTGATATAAGAATCCATGTGGCCAGGCATGGTGGTGCACACCTGTAATGCTAGGTATTCAAGAGGCTGAGGCAGGAAGATCACAAGTTCAAGGTCAGCCTGGGCAATTTAGGGAGCCCTCAAAATATAATTTAAAAATGGCTGGGGGTATAGTTCATTGGTAGAGTGCTTGCCTAGCATGTGCAATGCCCTGGATTCAATCCCCAGTACCTAAAAAAAAAAAAAGCCATCTTTTTTTTTTTTTTTTTTCTCTTCTAAAAAATATCTGTTCATATCCTTTGTACTTTGTTAGGTTGTTAGGCTTGTTAGGATATGGAAGGTATTTACATATTAAGAGAATTATCTCGTTGTCACATGTGTTATAAATATTTTCTGCAGTGTTTCTCTTGTCTTTTGTGTTCATTACATTTTCCTGCAGAATTAAAAAACATAAAATCAAATCCATGCAACATTCCTATTCAAACCTGACATCAGACATTTCTTCCCCACTTTTCCCAATTCTCTGCTGAAAGCCTTGTTCCAGTTAATTTGTTTATAGCTTTTTACTGCAATTCACACAAAATAGTTTTGGACCTATAGCACCAATGCCACTATTGACAAAAAATCTCCTAGGTTAAGCTCAATATTTCTTCCCCATTCTTTCTGTCTTTAAAATATGTCCCACTAATGCTGCATTATATTAGTAATTTATTTGAATAAAATCCTTTGTGTGATTATGAAATCAATTTTATTTTTTTAAATATATTTTTATTAGTTATAGATGGACACAATGCCTTTATTTTATTTGTTTATTTCTTATGTGGTGATGAGAATCGAACCCAGTGCCTCATACATGCTAGGCAAGTGCTCTACCACTGAGCCACAACCCCAGCCCATGAAATCGATTTTAAATGCTATTTAGATCAGTGATTTTAAAACAAGATTTGGATTTTGTGTCATACGTTAAGATTATATAGAATTTCTCCCACATTTCTTTAAGTACTTTAACAAATTTTTTTCACATTCAACTGATGCCAGGAATAAAATTTAACAGATGAGTAATAGAGAGAAAAAAAGTAATTACAAAGAACTACAGGAAAAATAGCAACAAGGCAGGGCTCCAGTCTTGGTGGAATCAGGATGATAATAGCATCAACAGAGCAGGGACCCCAGGGATGGGAAGGAAGACAGGTTTGCACAGCTGAGAACAGGTATACGGGGAAGAAGCTTTGTCCTGGAAATGGGTCAGAGGTAGGCCTGGGAGACATAAAGGAATGGGGGCCCAACAGCTGTATCACTTGAAGCTTACCTGAGCTATTCCATGTGTCTGTACCTTGTCTCATCAAAGACTCATTTTGGAGCCTGGGGAAACTGGGTCCTCCTGGCAGGTGATTTTAGTACCATCATAGGGGATTTAGTGATCAGAAACTGCGTTCAGATGCTCCAAATATTTGCTCCCATTCTTCTCATGGAGGACCTCCCTGTATGCCAGTGGGGCCAGTGGGGCCAGTGGGGCAGTTTATCATTACAAGCCAGAGGTAGTCTTCTAAACAATTTGCTCTGCTCTGAGATTATTGTCAGAGAGAATTTAGGATCAAAGATTAAAATGATTTTTTGTGGATATTTTTAGAAATGTAATTGCTGTGATAGCCATATAGCAGATTGTTATGTAAGTGGGAGTGTGTGTCTTACAGTAAAATTTTTATTGAAGCATAATATACACATAGAAAACTGTAGCCATCATCAGTTTACCTCCATATGGTCACCACATGGATCAAGAAAGAGCATCAGCTGTCATTGGAGCCTTTCCTCTTGTTCCGTCCCTTTACATTCCATCCTTACATGGGTTATTACTTCTCCCAACTTTGAAAGCTGTGGATTAGCTTTGCCTTTGTTTTGTAACTTTATATAAATGGAATCGTGCAGTAGGCACTGCTCTGTCTGCAGGCTTTAGTGCAACATTATATTGGGTGTGTGGCATGGTTGGCCATACTCATTCTGCTGCCTACAGTGTTTCTCTCTTATTCTACTGTTGCTGAGAATTTGGGATCTTTCCAGTGTTTGATCAGAAATGGTGCTGCTATGAATATTCTTGCACATGTCTTTTGTGGCTATATATTTGCATTTCTATTGGGCATACACCTAGGAGTAATATTGCTTGATCATTGGGTATGCATGAGTTCAGATGTGGAAGAAATTGCCAAAGGTTTTCTAAGGTTACTGTGCCCACAGACATGGTATTTTTCTTCTAATTCATACTGGTAGATGCTCTGAAAACAATGTTGCTTGAAACTAAATGTTCTACAGGAAACATTTTTAAAAAAAATATTCTAGGTCAAAACCATTTCGGCACTGCTCTCTGATTTAGAACCTTGGGATCTTGGTCACTTCTTCACATATCATTAAATTAGTTTATGGCCACTAGAGAGTCTCTGTTTAGTAGCATAAATGGCCTCTTCTCATTCTTGGCCAGCTATTAAGAAATTTAAGCTTGGGGCTGCGGTTGTGGCTCAGTGGTAGAGCACTTGCCTTGCATGTGTGAAGTACTAGGTTCGATTCTCAGCACCACATATACATAAATAAAATAAAATCCATTGACAACTAAAAAAAAAGATTTAAAAATAAACGAATCTCATTTTTTAAAATAAGAAAATTAAGCTTGGATTTAATAATAGACCTCTTTCTACTCCTCACCCCCAAACCACAAGGTTTTGTCTTCCCCGCCCCAAGGGTTTGATTAAGGCCTGATTTGCAATCCCAATAAGCCAGTTATATAACAAGCGAACAATAATTTATGATTTCCAATTCAAAAAATACTTCTTATGACAGGAAGTTACACGGCCAAGCAAGTGTGAGATCCCAGCTGTAGGGGGTCCAGGAAGTTATAAATCCCGTTTTCTTGTCACCCTTGCATGGTCTTTAAGAGGTTGGTGTTGGTTTCCAGACTAAAGAGTAGAAAGGGACCTTGGAGGTGGATGAGCTGGTGGGAAGGTGGTGCTGGGATCTGCAGCTCCTCACCCTCTGCACACCAACCTTTATTTATGGAGACCAGCTTTAGTGTTCTTTTGCTGATCTGGAAGGCAGCCACTGAAATGGGTCTCTCTGGCCACCTAGTTATTAGTCAGACCCAGGATTTTTGATATATAAGGCTCTCCATTTAAGTGGACATAAACTATATCTCATTTATGTGAACATTGTATTTCATTTGGAGTGTAGAGTGTCTACTTACACTGATAACTGATATCTTTAAAAAGAGAGATTCTGGATTACCATTCTGTCTTGCATAATTAGGGAAAAAGATATATATATATATATAAAACAAGTTCTTTTGTGTTGCCCAGGCTGGATTCAAACTTCTGATATCAAAAGTCCCTCCTACCTCAAGTTCTCAAGTCCTAGGTCTACACAAAATAACATTCTGATGAGCTCAACAAATAAAAATAGTCCAAATCTTTTGGTGATTTAAATTGCATTTAAATAACTGCATGACTATTCATGGACTTACTCTTTTTTTTTCTAGTACTAGAGATTGAACTCAGGGGCACTCGACCACTGAGGCACATCCCCAGCCCTATTTTGTGTTTTATTTAGAGACCGGGTCTCACTGAGTTGCTTAGCACCTCACTTTTGCTGAGGCTGGCTTTGAACTCACCATTCTCCTGTCTCAGCCTCCCAAAGTGCTGGATTATAGGCATGTGCCACGGTGCCTGGCTACAGACTCATTCTTGAAAGATTGGGACACCCTTTTCTGACTGGTAAAAAGTAAACATTGACTTGAAATTTGGCTCCAAAGTAAGAAGTTCATGCAGTCAATAAAATATTTATAATTTCTTGTGATCAATGTACTACTGTGCTTCTAGGTTGGGAAGGAAACAAAGATAAAGTAAAAGTAAAACTTAGGTTTGCCAAACTTGAATTTTCATGCCTAAAAAGGGTTAAGCCAAGCACACAGAAAGCTATGGAAACAAAAGTTGAAGTGTCCAGAAAAGAATAAATCAAATGTACTGGGGACACAGATGAGGAAGAGCTGCTTCTATCTTGAAAAATTTGGAAAGAATTTATGGGGAGACAGTATATGAGCAGGTCCCAGAAGGATGGGGAGAACTTAGACATGTGGAATCAAGGGATAGGTATTCCTGTCATAACTCTCAGTGCCAGTGGCAGCTGGGAGTGTCCCATACTGAAGATCAGATAGGCAGAGTAGAAGAGAAGAATAGCAAATGTGGAGCCCAAGCAAAGGATGGAAGTGTTCTATAAAAATCAAAATTTTAAAAAGGGGAAACAGGAAGATGCTTGCTGGTAGTAGCTGGGACAGTTGAGGGTGTTCTATCAAAGAGTGACTGAAGGAGCAACCCTAGATGTGACCGATGCTGGGCAATAGAATTGTTGGGGCTCTTTGTGACTGCTTGCCTCTGCTACCATTAGGTGCACAGTAGGTATCCTCAAGGGACCAGCTTCATATGAAAAATGCTACCTGACTACTCCAAGAGAAAGGAGCCTATGAATAAAGATCTGAGAAAGGGCTGCCTGGGATCAGTTTTGGGATCACTGAGCACTTGGTTTGCTTATCATTGGTACAAAGGGGAACCAGGACACATAACATGTGGATGGTAGTTTGGTATGAAACTATGCAGGACCTTGATCATCAGGGAAGGTACTTTGGTCATTTCTTTCTTCCTGAGAGCAGTAAGATTCCTTTAAATGCATATCTGATTTGTGCTAGGAAGATCATTCTGGAAGCTGTGTGATAATGACCCCTGTTCCCATGACTTTGGCAGCTTTTGAGGGTCTTGGATGCCCAAAATACTTATTGTAGTCACAGCTTCTTACCATAACCTTTCAGGAAGTACAGAATCCATATTTTGCAGGTACTTAGTGTCTATGGCTCTCATCTCATCGAGCCCACAAGGACAATGTGAGAAAGAGGAAGGGGTGGGGGATTTCCTGGGTGCTGGGTTAGGGTTCAAGCCAGGAAGGGTTTGAGGCACATCCTGGTTGAGCCAAGAAGCAGCAGGATGTGTTACTGGGGCAGGCTGACAGCCTTATCAAGGAAGCCAATGTATGCCTGGAGGCTAATAGATACACGGATAACAACCCCAAAGGAAAAAGGGAGGATGGAACAGGGACCTGATCCTAACAGCAGTGGCCTGCAGGCTGGAAACTAGGACAGACTTTGACAAGGTCTCATTTGAACAGTCTGGAACTTGGTCTGCAATCTTCTTTTACTAATGCCAGTGTAAATGAATTGTGATAGAGACTGGTTGATAGTCTGAGCACCCAACTTTGGGTCCAGATACAGAGAAATGTAAAAGGAGGTGATAAAGCAGGAGGAAGACAGAAAGAATATGTGTATTTGTTTGTGTTATATACTATGTTCATTGTGGGTAAAAAGAAAAAAAAAGATATGGGCATCCAAATATTTAAAAATGATTTCCAAGAAGTCCTGTATAAATGGTATCTTTATAACACAAGTATGATTTCTAGCATCCTAGTGCATAGACTTTTGTTGAGGGGATATTGTCAATGAGAGGAATCCAGTGGGTCACATACTGGTCTATACCTCTGAGCTTGGGGCTTTAGCTAGTTCTTAGATTTTGGGGTCCAGCACCTGGAGTTTGTCTGTCTACCTGGTGATGCATTCATGCCTACTAAGCTCACTGATGACTGACATGCTCATTAGAATTCCAGGAGAATGATTTGTAATAGGGGGTTTCCATTTCCAGGGACCAGAGTGCCTGGGTCTCCAGTCCATGTCTTTAGGAGTGTCGCCATCATTTCTAGTGGAAGGTTCTTCAGTGGAAGATGACTGTGTTATTAAATCAGAAGGCTCTTTGCTAAGCTCAGAACCTGGACAAGGAGAGCATCGTGGCTGTGGGGTACTTGTCACCTATGTTCCTGTGCAGCCTGATTTTAAAAAAAAAAAAAAATCTCTTCTCCTCACAGGATGCTTCTCCAGTGACTGTGCTTTCTATCCAGTGACCTCTCATGCAAGGTCTTGGATGGGGCTAGATGCTTTTGGCTACTTTTGCCTCGCTTCATGCACTCCCCTCAGAACTGCTCCTCTATGACACATTCTTTCTTTAGGCCACTTTTAATATCACTGACTAATACCACAATCAAGGGTTATTTCTGTTGGCCTGGTTAATGACGCAGTCACATTTCCCAGAATTTTAGAGATGGATCACTATCTCAGCTGATAGTGTTTACTAAAGCAGAAGTTTGGGAAGGATTTCGGCTTCTCTGAATTTTTCCAAGTTGATTAGTCTGTTATTTATGTTGGGAAACCCACACAACTCCCTTTCCCAGCAGCCCTGACTGTTCTCTGCAGCTACAATAAGGAAGAGTAAGCCACACAGATGAAACACTCTGGAGTCTACACAATTCCCACAACACACTTTGCATTCCCTTCTGTTGATTTCAATTTTCAGTTACTTTGCAATCAAGAATTGGCCAGTAAGGGCTCTCTGAGTCCTCTGAGCTAGCTACCCACCCAGCTCCTTGACAACTGCTTTCATTATGAATCATTTAACTCCTAACTTCTGAAACTACTTCCAGCATGACACTGTGTTGCAGGAATTGTGTGTGTGTTCACCAAACAAATGCTAGAAATCACATGGCGGAAATCCCCTTTCAGTCTCTCAGAAGCACCAGAGTGAGCCTGCAATGTTTGCACACTGAGGCAGAGGATCTTTCAAGTGCAAATCCCAGAGGGTGGAAGTAGATACAGCTCAGGGCGAATGAATGACTTCATGGTTATTGGCAAGTTGATTCACTGGTGAGGACCAGATAGAATGAGTCATTCAAGGAAACATCATACATGGGTGGAGATGGGAGGTAGTGTCACATCATGCACTCTTGTTTTAGGGTTAAATTAATATTGATCCCCAATGATTTAATCATTTGGCTCTGTTCTGGAAATCAAATATGGAAAACCCCATGTAATCACAACAATGAGGTAAGAGATTAAGGGCCGTTGACCCAAAGGAAATAGTGCTGACCTGTCATCTTCTATTGACATGAGGCATGTCACTCTTTGGCTACCAAGCCCCCAAGAAGATCAGGATTACACAGTAGAAAGGGTGGACTTTGGAATTAAGCCAATTCAGATTTTAATTACAACCTCCACTTACTTGGCTCAGATTATTTTGCCTTTTTGAGAATCTAGATTTTTTTTTTCTGCATAAAAGAAATGGAGACATAATAACTACTTCATAGCCTTGTGAGAATTTAATAAAGCTATTTTGTAGATGTGCCCAGTAAATGATAAGCACTCAATAAATGAAGTCCTCACTGTTTGGAAGACAAAATGGTGTCTTTTTTTTTTTTTTTTTTTTTTAGTGAAGTAGGAGAAAAGATATTTGACATACCTTGGAGACATATCTTTAGTTCTATTAGAATCTTTGTTCCTAGATTTTGTTTTTATTTCCACATTTTTGAGGTTGTTATAATATGATAGTTTTTCAGGAAGCTCAGAAAATATAATTTGTTGTAGTTGTTGTTGTTTATGTATTTGCACATAAATATAAGATGAGCTCTTGCACCTTTCTACCCAGAAAGCAACCTCAACATTGTAGATTTTGAACACTCAGGGGCAGGGCACATTAGCATACAAAGTCTCGCTGAGCATGTGACAGTAGGTGTCTTTAGCAAAGGCCTGTGTCCTCTAGACAAAAAGCCACCAAGGGGACCCATATGGGCATGTGCTATTGTAAGAGCTGTGAGTTGCCATCTGGGACTTTTCTCTGTGCTATTTACCCTTTTACACAAGAACCAACTGGCAATTATAACTTGGTATTTTGTGACAAAGGAAGGGGATATAGGACATAGAATATGAATTAATGGTTACGGTGCCTAGCTCTATGACTAATATGCATAAATATTATTGATGTTAGGGTAAATGTTGGTTTAAGTACTGTATAAAGTACACCTCCCATCAATACTTGCCTTTTTCTTCTAATGACCCTTGGATTTGAAACCTTGGTGTCTTCTTCGGCTATTTTCTTTTTGACTCCTGTCTTCTGCTCAATATTCCAAAGCAGCATTTCTATCTCTTTCTCATCCACACTACCAGCCTAGGTTGGGTTCTCTTGGCTGAATGAGCTAATGTGGATTTTCCCCAAAGCAGAGTCTCAAACAGGACCTGGGTACAGGAAACACAAGTGAGGGAGAGGGGAAAGGGAGATGGAGAAGGAGGAAAAGTCATTGCCTGGGTGAATTACTGAGGGTTCACATTGCTTGGGGTAGTGGAGATGTAACTCCACTGGGACCTTTCAAGAAGGGTATGGAATGGCTCCCAGAATAGACGAATTGAAAAGGATGGCAGACATTTATTCAATACTCGTGTCTCTCATTATTTGAGGGGAACCCTAAGCTTCTGAGTTGCACTTGCTCTGTGACCTAGTGCATTTGCAGAGTCCTGGAGAAGCTCTGTGGCAGTCCACTGAAAGCCCCCTGTACATCACTGTGGGGATGTGAGTTTGGCACCACTTCAGTGTCTGGTATATTGGGAAACTGATAGCTTTCTAATAAGTCTTCCTATGCCTTTATCTCTGGCTCCAATCCATCCTACTTCTAATGTCAACTTAATCTTCCTAAAGCATAGCTCTTACTGTAATCCTTGTGCTTGAAAGTCTTCAATATGTCTTCATGATATCCTGGAGAAAAGTCAGATTCCTTGGGCTGACACTCCAGGCCCTGTGAGTTTATTTTAAACTCTTAAACCTTATAGGAAAACCCACTTAGCCAGCATTATTACCTGCTCCCTGAATGTTCCCCTGCATTCCCAGCTGTACATTTGATTAGACTCTCCCTTCTGTCTGAAGAACGTCTTCCTCTTCTCTACATTTTGAAATCTGATGCGTCCTTCAAAGGACAGTTCAAAAGCCTCCTGCATTAGCTTTTTATCACTGTGTAACAAATTGCCACAAACATAGTGGCTGCTGTGGTTTGAATGTTTGTCTCCTCTAAAACTCATGTTGAAGTTTATTCGCTGATGTAGTGGTAGAGGAAGGTAGGACCTTAAGAGTGATTGAGCTACAAGAGCTCCATCCTCATTGATGGGTTTAATGCCTTAATTAAAGGGCTTTGGAGAGTATGTTCTGTCTCGTGGCTCTTCCACTTTCTGCTATGTGAGCATTCAGCCTTTCTCCCCTCTGGAGGACATAGCCTGAAACAGGCCATCTTGGAAAAAGAAAATGGTCTCACCCGATACAGAATCTACCAGTGCTTTGACCTTAAATTTCCAAGTCTCCATAAGTGTGAGTCAATGAATTTGTTTGTTATAAATTACTCAGTCTCAAGTATTCTGTAATAGCAACCCAGATGGAGTAATACCTTCACTGAAATGAACAGCCATTTATTTACCTCATAGTTGTATAGGTCAGAAGTCTGAGTATGCTCAACTGATTCTCTGCTTAGGGTCACACAAGGTAGAAACCAAGGTGTCAGCTGGAATGGGAGATTATCCAAAGAAACTGGGGAAGAATCTGTTTCTAAGAGCACGGAGACTGTTGGTCAAGTTCAGTTCTGTGTAGTTGTAGAAATGAGGCCCTTGTCTTATTGGCTGTTGGCTAGGGGTTGCTCACAGCTCTTTCCAGGGGACCTTTCCATCTTAGGACCAGACAGCCTCCCTGGAATCCAGTCTCCTTGTGCTTGAGTTTCCTTGATTTCATCTACCAGTAGGTGGAGAAAACTGTCTGAAAGGGCTCATATGACTAGATTGGGCCCAACATAATAATGGGAATAATATCACTTCATATTTACAGGTTCCATCCACTCGCAGGGGAAGAGATTATGGAAGGGTGACAGAATATTGGGGGTTGCTCTTGGAATTCTGCCTACTATACCACCTCTTCCAGAAAACCCTTTCCAACTCTTTCTAATGAGATCAGACTCTTTCCTCAGCACTGCACGGCACTTTGTGACAATGAACTCATTGTGCATGTGTGGGAATTGCTGTGATCCTTTGCTTTTTTTCTGAAGATTTAAGAACTCCTTGGCTTTGCTTACCTTCCATTTGTCATTCCTAGTATTGGTTCCTCAAAGTACCTGAATTACTATTGTGCCAGAAGATGTTTTGGTACTGCACTATTTAAATACACAAAGACACATGAAAGACAAAATTTAAAACTGTTAAAAGAAATGTACACAGCAATGAGGTAATTGAAGTCTATAGGAAAGAAGCTTTTGAATATAATTTCTATGAGCATTTTATTTAAAAAAAATTTTTTAAATTGTAGATGAATAGCCTGCCTTTACTTTATTTGTTCATTTTTATGCAGTGCTAAGGATCAAACCCAGTCCCTCACACGTGCGATGTAAGTGCTCTGTCACTGAGCTAAAGCCCCAGTCCCTCTATGAGCATTTTCTATGATAGTTTTTGTTATATTTTCTTGGTGACTAAAGTAAGAAATAGTCTCTTTATTTCTGTTATTGTTATTTTCTTAAATTCTATATTTTTCTTGTGCTATTAATTTTTTAAAAACTTTTTTAAAAAATATTTTCTTGTTGTCAATGGACTTTATTTATTTATATGTGGTGCTGAGAATTGAACTCAATGCCTCACACATGCTAGGCAAGTGCTCTACCACTGAGCCACAACCCCAGCCTGTGATATTTTTAATAGGTGGTAAGGTGTACACACACACACACACACACACACACACACCCCTTAGAACATTTCTTTGGAATTCAAACTCCAGTCTAAGAGTCTTTTTTTAAAAATTGGTGCATTTTACCATTTACACTTACTGTGATTACTCATATACTTAGATTGTCATTACTATCTAATTTTATGTTTTCTTTTTTCCATGCTTTCTAAAAAATACCTTTTTTCCCTTTTTTCCTGCTCTCCATTGAATTGATTTTTAAAATTCTTCCTACTAAAATTCTAGATGCAATATTTTGGTGGCTACTCTAAATTTTTAACATGCACACTTTTTTCTTACAAAGTTAAACTTAATTGGTTTTATAGCCCATTCTGAATGAGGCGAGAATTTAGTGCATTTCAACTTCCTTCCAAACATACTTCCATATGTAGTCTGACACTGATATTTTAGTTTGTTTTTAGACATGCAAAATCTATTATAATTAATTGACCATTACTGTTAAATGTTTTTTATTTACATCTATTACCATCTATTACCAATCTCTCTGTTTACTCTTTTCATTTTCTACATTTTCCTTTTTTTCTTTTCTATCATTTGGTACATTTTCAATGAAAGTATTTGTGCACTAAATTTTAAACTCATTGTATATTCATGTTTAAATTTCTCCATTTCCCTTCTCCCCCTCTATAGATTGGTATTCAAATCAAGATTCAAGTAAAGCACATACATTGCAATTGGTTGATACTTTTTTTTTTGGTACTGGAGATTGAACTCAGGGCACTTGACCACTGAGCCACATCTCCAGCCCTATTTTGTGTTTTATGTAGAGACAGGGTCTCACTGAGTTGCTTAGCGCCTCGCCATTGCTGAGGCTGGCTTTGAACTCGCGATTCTCCTGTCTCAGCCTCCCTAAGTGCTGGGATTACAGGCTTGCGCCACCGTGCCTGGCTGGTTGATACATTTTTAAGTCTCTTAATCTACAGGTTCTCCTTCTCTTTCTCTCTTTTTTTGGGGACAGGGGCCAGGTACCAGGGATTGAACTCAGGGCACTTCACCACTGAGCCACATCCCTAGCCCTATTTTGTATTTTATTTAGAGACAGGGTCTCACTGAGTTGCTTAGCTCCTCACTTTTGCTGAGGCTGGCTTTGAACTCACGATCCTCCCGAGCTGCTGGGATTACAGGCATGTGCCATGACACCCGGCTCTCCTTCTCTCCTGTCTCTCTCATTTTTCTTTGCAATGTACTTTTAAAAAAGTGAAACCATTTGAGGTGGATTTGAAGGTGGAGGCCATGAGTGAAGGAATACAGCACTATCTATAAGTTGGGAACAGCTTCATTTTACAGTTGGGAAGAAAACAGGGACTTTGGCTCTACATCTACAATGAACTGAATTCTACCAGCACCCCAAGTTAACAAGGAAATGGGTTCTCTTCCATAATCTTCAGAAAAAGAACATAACTTGATGACCCCTTAATTTTAGTCCAATAAGGCCCATACTGGGATTCTGACCCACAGAACTATAAAATGATGATTGTGGTATATTAAGTTTATGGTCATTTATTACTGCAGCAATAGAAAACTAATGTATTCCATAAAGCTTTAAAAGACATTGCTTCACAGGTAGTGTTGCATATCTCTGTCAGGAGGCACATAACATCTGGTTGTCTCTCTGTAATGTGGGCAATGATCAATGATCATGGCCTAGAACCATTAGGTCAGCATCACCTCCTAGTGATGGTCTCACAAGGCAGGACGTTTTCCTCTTGGTTAATTTGACCAAACTTCCTCCTGATATTTCTATGCATTGAATGTAAGCCCTCTTCTACATATAGAATGATCCTTTAAATGTTTGAAGTCATATCCTATTTTTTCTTTACATTTTATTATGGAAAATTCTAAACATATACAAAAAAGAGAGAGTAATATAATGTATCCCTGTGTCCCGTCACTCACCTGCAAAATTCCAGAACAATCTCATTTCATTTATACCCTTGTATTCTTCCTGCATCCTGTATTATTTGAAGCAAATCCTAGATCTCCTATCATTCAATCCATATGTATTTTTGTTTGTATATCTAGAAGATAAGGACTTGAAATATAACTACAATAATATTTGTATTCTTAAATTTATAATAATCATATGATGTCATCAGCTATTTAAGAATTTACTCAAAAGTGATAGTTTGGTTGCCATATTATCTTTTTTTGGGGAAGTGATTTATATAAAGAGAACTTTCTCACAATTTTTAAAAACATCAGATACTGAAATGAAGGGTATAGGGATTCACCTTCAAGTGCATATATGACAACTTTTGTGCATGTAATAATTATAGAAACAGTCTCACTTGGAAAGCTTAGGAACCATGTGCACTTTGGCAAGTGATAAAAACTTTATTGGGCTTGCAAAACAATCATGTAAAAATTTAAAAACCAAGTGCCTTTACAGAATTCACAAACAATTCATTAAAGCATGTTATTTTTTAGTTCAATAAAAACTTATTTTTGCAAATATTTAAGCTACTACAAGTTAATTCAACTTTGATAAACTCCTTAGAGCTATTTGTATAATCTTATGTAATTTGCAGCATTCTCACAAATGGAGCAGTCATTTCTCTGTAATAGAATAATAATTTTATTATTCCCTGGGGTTGTTTTGCAAACTTTCATGTCCTGTACATCCTGACATCCCTCTTTGCAGTCAGGTCTCTGTGGGGTGACCTGGATGCTCCCAGATTATGTTGGTATGTGGTGTAGCTACTGCTGCTTGAAGGGTCCGGGTGGCATGTCATTTGCAGTTATGATACTTACATCCAGAGATTCTGTCTGCCCTCTTGGCAACCCCTCTGGTGGGGAAGGCACCTCTGCTCTGAGGTACAGCATGTGAGCAGCAGGTGATCTCTTTCTCCCACATTACGCTTAACTACTTCAGTCCCGATTCAAAGCTGACTACATCCTACACACCCTATCTTAGTCTTGGGCCACTTTGGTGGTTGAAAACTAGGTTGTTTTCTTTTCCAGTGCTGTGACAGGTGGCCAGCCTCCTCGCTGAATTTTGCTCACTGACTTGCTCTTTCCTGAGAAAGCATTTTTTTTTTATTCTTTCCTATGTCTCATCAGCTGCTGGTTCTTGGGTTGAGTCAGTCATTTTGAGCTAAATCTTATGTTTCTCTGTGAGGTTTTACTAACATACATACTCTGACCTCCACAGCAATTCTGTGAAGTAAGAAAAAACAGGCATTTTTATCCACAAAGACAAAACTGAGGCTTGTGAATAGTCAAGTAGGGCTTTGAGGAAGCAAAGACCCATAAAGAAATGACTTGAATCAAAGATCTTGCTTGTGCTGCTATAACAAAATACCAGAGACTGATAATTTATAAACAATAGCAGTTCTAAATACTGGGAAGTCCAAGATCAAGGCACCAACAGGTTCAGTGTCTAATGAAGTTCAAGTCTGCTTCCAAAATGGCATCTTGTCGCTGCATCCTCTGGAGAGGATAAATGGCAAGAGGCACAAGAGCAAAAAGGTCAAACAATTGTTCCCTCCAATCCTTTCATAAATTGCTAATCCCACTCACCCCACCTCATAATACTATTGCATTTGTGATTCCGTTTCAAGAACTTTGGGGGACAGATTCAGACTACAGCAGACTGAGGTAAAACTAGACAGTTCCTTTGCTTGGAGAATAAAGAATCTAAAGAAGATCACGGGAACCTGGACCTTTGACTCAAGTGCGAGTATGATCTTGGATAGAGATTCAGTGTTTTCCAGAGGTTATGCTCTATATAATCAACACCAACAGTAAGTGGACCAAGTGGAGCAAATGACTTGGACACTGTGTGATAATAATTGCCCCTACTTCTTATGGAGGCATGGGCTGGGCTGTGGGCTAAATGGTTTTGTATATACTATCTCTCTTAATTCTCATAGTCACTTGAGAGGTAAATATTGTTTCCCTCATTTTGCCAGTGTGGAAACTGAGGCTTCCAGAAATTAGATAAATTGTCTAGTGCCATATAATTACTACACAACAGGGGTGGCTTCCAATACAGATTTTTGTGGGGGGGGGGGGAGCGGGTGTGCCGGGGATTGAACTCAGGGCACTCGACCACTGAGCCACATCCCCAGCCCAATTTTTGTATTTTATTTAGAGACAGGGTCTCCCTGAGTTGCTTAGTGCCTTGCCTTTGCTGAGGCTGGCTTTGAACTTACGATTCTCCTGTCTCAGCCTCCCAAAGTGCTGGGACTACAGGTGTGTGCCACTGCACCCGGCTTCCAATACAGTTTTGTGTGACACTGCAAGTCCATGATTTTAAAGACTCTTCTCTCTCTCTCTTTCTATATATGTGTGTGTGTATATACTTGAGACTGAAATTCTTGAACACAAATGGAGTTTATTGCAAGGGCATAATTAGACAATCCATAATTGATCCCTAGTTAAAGCGACTAATTTTCTTTGGCTGTTTCTGAGAAATGTTTATTACAGAGACTCCCCAGGTATTTGATCTCTTGATGAAAGTTGCTGTCGTCCAGCTTTTGGCACCCAAGAACAAACATATGTGGTAGAAGTTTTATTCCAGCCTGTTGAAAAATCCTTCTGTTCATTGCTCTGATCATTTTGTATTTGTTTTTGTTTTTCAAAACTCATTCTCTGACTTACTTAAAATTCCTGGTTGAGGGTATTGGAATTATCCAAAAAGAGCCATTTATTTACCTTATCACTGCCCATCAAGATCTACAAACCTCTGCCATTTTTAGGTTCAATCACTTTGAGTTTCACAGGTCTAACTTACCCTGGTTTAATGTTTAGCTTCAGCTTATATTTGCTCCCCTCTCTCACAGGCTGCTTGTCAATATTGTCTTCTCCAAACCCCCATGTACATCCCCAGGGGTGATTATACCAACCTGCTCATTGCTTCTGGATGTAGTGGTGAGGCCCAAGTGCATCTCAACCTTGCCACTGAAGAGTAGTTAGGTTGTTATCTGGGTCCTGTCAACTAAATTAAGCCCAAGAAGATGCTCTTTGTTGGTTGTATGTGTGTCCTTGCTGGGACATTTAGATCCCCGTGATGTATTTGTGCTCATCTTGGGACATAGTGGTTTGAATGGGACCAGATGGAGAACCAAGAAATAAATCATAAAGACACAAAGACAATTAAATGGGGAAAGCACAGAAAGGATAGTATATTTTACAAATTATCCTGGGAAAACTGGATCTTCAGGTAGGAAAAAAAAATTTTTTTGGCCCTTTCAAACATACACACAAAGTTACTAATATTGGATCATGGACCTAAAACTGTAAACGTGTTAGAAGAATACATAGGAGAAAACCTTTGATACTTTAGGTTCAGCAAGATTTCTTAGAATGTAAAAAGCTCAAAAGAAAAGGAAAAATGATAAATTTAACTTCCTCAAAATTACAATTGCAGCACTAGGGTTGTGGCTCAGTGATAGAGCACTCACCTAGCATGTGTGGAGCACTGGGTTTGAGTCTCAGCACCACATATTAAATAAATAAGACAAAGGTCTATTGACAACTAAAAAATATTTTTAAAAATTACAATTGCTTCTCTTTGAAAGATACCACAGGGTAAGTATGACTTATATGAAATGCTTGTGACCAGAGTGTTTTGGATTTCAGATGTTTTTGTATTTTGGAATATTTGCATACACACAATGAGATATGTTGCATACACAGATGAAGTTCATTTATGTTTCATGTACACATTGTACACATAACCTAAAGGTAATTTTATGTAATATTTTTAGTTCATCTTATTGACTGTGGACTGTTACATGAGGTAAGATACGGAATTTTTCATTTAAATGTCATGTCAGCACTCAGAAACTTTTGGATTTTGGAGTATTTCATGTTTCAGATTTGTAGACTAGGAATGTTTAACTTGTTATAAGAAAATGAAAAGACAAGACACCCATGGGAGAAAATATTCTCAATATACATATCTGTCAAAGGACATTCCCTCCCAAATATACATATTTATGTAGGTGTATATATGTGTACACACATACACAAATGGATATATATATATATATATATATATACACACACACACATATGCCTATGTTTATAAATATATACATTTGTGTGTGTGTGGTACCAGGCAGTAAACCCAGGAACACTCAACCATTGAACTACAGCCTCAGCCCTTTTTACTATTATTTTTAAAAATTTTGAGACAGAGTCTCACAAAGTTGCTTAGGCTGGCCTTGAACTTGCAATCCTCTTGCCTCAGCCTCCCAAGTTGCTGGGATGACAGGTGTACACCGTTGTGCGCAGCTTCCCAAAATATATTTTAAAATCCTTACAGTTCAATACTAAGGCAAATGACTCAATTAAAAATGGGCTAAAAAATTTATGAAAAGAAATATCCGAATGACCAATAAGCACATGAAAAGATGCTTATCATAAGTCATCAGAAAATACCAAGTGTACATGAATGTGTGAAGCAACTGGAACTTTTTCAAGCATTGCTAGTGAGACTGTAAAATGTACAACCATTTTGAAAAACAGCCTGGCAAGTTTTTATAAAGGTAAACACACACCAATGAAATGATCCAGCAACTCTATCACTAGGTATTTGTCAAAGAGAAATGAAGCTAGGCACATGGATAAGCCGAGCAACTTGGTGGTTGAGGCAGGAGGATCGTGTTTGAGGCTGGCCTGGGTAAATCAGAGAGATCTTGTCTCAAAATAAAAAATAAACAAAAGAAAGGACTGGGGATGTAATTCAGAGGTAAAGTAACCCCTGGGTTCAGTCCCCAGTAGCACATGAGGGGGCAGGGATAAAAACATGTTCACAAAAAGACTTGTGTATAAATGTTTGTAGCACGTTTACTTGTAATAGCCAGAAATAGGATATAACCCAACTATTTATCAGTAGGTGAATGGAGAGAGGAATTGTGGTACACGTAAACAATGGGGAACAGTACTTAGCAATAATAAGGAACATTACAATAATATGGATAAATCTCAAAAACATACTGATGGTGTGAAATTTGTTAAAACAGGCGATCTTAAATGTTTTTACTATTCACATGCAAAAATCATAACTAAGGGCTGGGCCTGTAGCTCAGTGGCAAGGCACCTGCCTAGCATGTATGAGGCACTTGGTTCGATCCTTAGCACCACATAAAAATAAACAAATAAAATAAAGGCATTCTGTCCATCTACAACTACAGAAAAATTATTTTTAAAAAAGGTAACTAAGTGAGGTGATAGATGTGTTAACTAACTTGATCATGATAATCATTTCACAACATATGCATGTATCAATGCATCATGTTGTCCACATTAAATCACAATTTTGTCAGTTGGAGCTCAATAAAGCTGGAGGAAACTCACAAATTTTTTTTTTAAAAAAAGGTAATGCAAGATGTAAACAAGGAGAACTTCTGCTTTACATGATGTAAATGAAATTTCATCTTATTGGTACTATTTTTTAAGATTGTATATAAAATTGAGACTGCGAGTTGAAATCTTTCTTTTGATTTTTGTGCTCATTTAGGTCACTAATGATGTGCAGGGTACAGCATGCCAAAGTATAATTCCCCCAAGAACACAACAGCGACAAAGCCACTTCTTTTTCACTTTTGAGAAAAAGAAGTCAAACACAAAAGAATGCATACTTTTGGATTTTATTCATATGACATTCTAGAACAGGCAAAAACTACTTTTCAGTGTCAGATATCCAGCCAGTGGTTTCCAGAGTAGGGAAGATTGGTACAACAGGGCATGAGGGTGAAGGGAATGTCACATAGCTTGATTTAGTGGTATTCGAGAGAGTTTATGTATATGTCAAGTCTCAAATAACCATACCCTTAAGACCCATTGTATTGTATGTAATTATGCCTCAATAAAGTTGATTTAAAAAAATAAAACCCACAAGTTTTTGCATTAGGGTGAGCTGCCACTACTTCTTACCAATATGTGACCTTGCACAAGTTACTTATCTAAGTCCAAATTTCTTTACCCATAAGCAGGGAATATTAATAGTATCAATTTTGAACTTTGGTCCAAGGGGAGGGAAGGGAGGGAATGGGCCATGGGGGCAGGAAGACGGTGGAATGTGATGGACATCAATGCCCTAGGCTCATGTATGACTGCACATTTGGTGTAACTCTATATTGTGTACAACCAGAGAGATGAAAAGTTGTGCTCCATTTGTGTATGATGAATCAAAATGCATTCTGCTGTCATGTATACCTAATTAGAATAAATAAATTTAAAAAATAGTATCAATTGTGTACATTTGTTGTAAGTATTTAATAAGATAGTAAATGTTGTACAATTTCATGGTCTGGCATGAAACTTAAACTCAAAGGTAGGTCTTATTACTAATATCCATGGATTTCCCCTAATCACATTACAAAAGAATGAGTCTCATAATTTATCTGAGTAGTTCATAGGAGCTGCTTCTACAGATCTAAGGGAAAAATGTACACCTTTTCCTACCACCCACATGACACATAGGTAGAATGTACAAATTCCATGTGTTAGTCTGCTGTCCATTACTGGAACAAATAATTAACTTCAAAAGAGGAAAGATTTATTTTGGCTCAAAGTGTTGAAGGTTTCAGTCCATGGTCAGTTGGCCCATTTGCTCCTGAGCCCATGATGAGGCAGCACACCACGGTATGTAGAGAAGCAGACAGACAGGACTTAACTTCCTTCCATTAAGACTCCAGCCCTTAAAGTTTCCACCTCTCTCAGTAGTGCCACTCTGCAGATCAAACCTTTAACACTGGGCCTTTGAGTGACATTTCAGATCCAAATTATGACATCACATTCTAGAAAATTATCTTCTTTTGTGGCAACTAGCAGCTGAGGAATGGAGTTATACTTTCTTCCCCTGTGTGCCCAGATATAGGAAGAGGCCTGGCTTTTTAAATAAAATAAAACTTAAATAAAATTTACTTGGGACAGAGCTATTCAGTTGAATCCAGGCTGACTTGAGTTACAATGGGCATATTTAATGCAGGTAAGCACCAGAACAACATGTCTCTCTTGGATTCATCTGTGATGTTACATTTCACTAAGGTTTCTGTCCTCCTTGTTTATGACAGCTTGTCTGGCAACTTGAGCCTGCCCTGCCCACAATTTGATCATCTGCCACCTACCTATGATTACTATCTCAGTAACAACTCCTGTCTGAACTTACCACCTTTTCCCATATGAACAACAGTTTAATCACAGCCTCATTAGCCAAAGCTGCACTGTCTCCTGTAGAACTGTTCACTGGGATGGCTTCTGCCTGCTGACCGTGGTTCCCTTGGAACCACCATACATACAGATCCTTCAGACTGAATAGTTCTTTGCCAGGATTTGTGAGAAGCTGCAAGAATCTTTGACATGCGGCTTATCTGAACCCCTAATCTGAAGCATCAGAGTTGCATTCCATCAGCTCTGCAAAGGATTCCAGTCTAAGATAAGACATGAGAATGCATCATGGGTTGAGGCTGAGATGGGGGTTAGATGAAGCTAGGTTTGATACAGCTGGTGCAGTGCCATGATTTATTTGTCTGTGTATCTCCTGTCTTGGAGGAAGCCTTTCTGCTTGTGAGATTTGCCTCTTTTATTTCTTGCTCTCTTTCATTCCTTGTCTTTGTTGCTCAAGTTAACCTCAAAACACACTCAATGCTGGGTGTGGTGGTGCATGCCTGTAATCCCAGCAACTCAGGCGGCTGAGGCAGGAGGATCAGAAAGAGACAGAAAGGAAAGGGCTGGGGAGAAGATAAATCCTTCCAGTGTGCCCCAAGTGACTTACTTCCTCCAGCTAGGTCCTACTTCTCAGTAGTCCATCCATCCAGCAGTGTATTTTTCCAATGATGAGGCCAGAGCCCTTATGATCCAATCATATCCCCAAAGCCCTTCCTCTAAACACATAAGACTTTGGAAGACTTTCCAGATCCAAGCCATAAGGAGATGAAAGCATGCAGAGCATTCTTTTTGTGCTTTAAGGTAGTGTTGCACAGTGGTAGAATATAGGCTATGTTAGGCAGATGTGGATTTGAACATCTCTGTATTCATTAGTTGTGTGATTTGGGGTTAGGCTCTCTGTTCTAGCCACTCTGGCTTTTTGTTGTTGTTGTTGTTCCTTAAACATGCCAACCACATCTGTCTTGGTGTTTTTGCATTTGCTGTCCCCTCTGTATCCATGTCTTCTGAGGATTGTTCTTCATGTAATTCAGATCTCAGTCAACTCTTTGGATAGAACTTTCTTGACCACTCTTTCCAAAATGCTCATTCCCAGCCTCTACAACACTATCTCTGTTTTTTTATTAGCATTTTTCTTACTCACGTATCACCTTTCGTTCCAATTTCCTTATCACCCTTTAACCCAATAAGAGTAAAAACTTTTAATGAGCAGAGCAGAAACTCATCTGTCGTTTTCACTATTGTGTTCCTAGAGCTTAGAATTGTCCCTGACACATGCAAAATAAGTACTTAAAAAGTATTTATTGACTGAATAAATTAAGTCAGCATATCTAAGCTTTAGTTTATCTGTGAAATGAGGATCATAGGAGAAATGGTGGCACATGACTGTACTCCCAGCAACTCAGGAAGCTGAGGCAGGAGGATCACAAGTTCAATGTCAGTTTCAGCAACTTAATGAAGACTTAAGCAACTTAGTGAGACCCTGTCTCAAAATAATAAATAAAAAGAACTGGGGATGTGGCACAGTGGTTAAGCAGCCTGGGTTCAATCTCTGGTACCAAATAATAGTAATAATAAAATAAAACAACAACAACAACAAAATCTTTCCTTATAGGGTTAGTGAATATTGAGAAGAGAAAATGTTTGTAATTGTGCTATAAAGGGTAGATATAGTTGTTATTATTTCTACCTGCATCTCCCCCTCCCAAGTATATAAGCTTCTCTAGAGCACAGACGATATCATATTTGTTTATTTCATATTGCTATGCATATAGTAGACACTGAATAAAACTTAGCTTATTATTTATTTATTTACTTGTTTATTGTATTGAGGTCTCATTTGTGGTACAAGCTAGCCTTGCACTCCCAGACTCAAGTGATCCTTCTGCCTCAACCACCCAAGTAACTGGTACTACAGGTGTGTACCATCATGCCCAGCTGTAAGCTTTATTTAAATGAAATAAAATTTAGTCCCAGTAAATGAAGTCCTCATGGTAGTTCATCTTTTAGATGGCTTATAAGCCCTACTCCCTATGAGGATTTTCCTGACTGTTTTGTCCTGGGAGGGTCAGAAATAAGGCAACTATTCCCTGTGCAGACTTCCACCAAAGCACCTGTACATTTGATATCTCTCATAAGCTCATGGATAGATTTTTCTCTACTCATCTTTGGGTCCCCACTGACTAGCTCCATGCCTCCCAGACACAGTATAGAAACTTTGAAAGATGGGATAGTGGTAAAGGGCCAATGCCATGGTGATTAAGGATGTAGGACATCTGGGTTCAAATGCTAGCTTCTGCCACTCACCAACTGTGAAGTTTCAGACACGTTACTTAACCTCTCTGTGCCTCGAAATCCTTTTTCATAAACCAGGAAAAGGAGAAACTATACTAGAAGAACAGTCAATCAAAGGAGAGACTAATTCAAATTAAAAACCAGAAATAAATCAAAATGGCAGGGAATAAAAATCATTTTTTCAATAATTACACTGAATGTAAATGGCCTATACTCACCAATCAAAAGACATAGACTGGCAGATTGTATCAAAAAACAAGATCCAACAATATGCTATCTCCAAGAGACTCACCTTAAAGGTAGAGACATCTACAGATGGAAAGTAAAAGGATGGAAAAAAAATCCATATAATTCACATGGATCTCATAAACAAGCAGGGGTTCCTATCTTCATATCAGATAAAGTGGACTTCAAGCCAAAGTTAATCGAAAGAAACAAAGAAGGATATTTCATACTGCTTAAGGGAATTATACATCAACAAGACATAACAATCATAAATATTTATGCCCCAAACAATGGAGCATCTACATATATCAAAAAACCCTTCTCTACTTTAAGAATCAAATAGACCACAATACAATAATACTGGGTGATTTTGATACAGCTCTCTCACCATTGGATAGATCCTCCAAACAAAAACTAAATAAAGAAGCTAAAAAATACAATTAATAATTTAGATTTAACAGATATATATATATACATATATATATATACATACATACATACAATATTTAATCCATCAATGACTGAATACACTTTATTCTCAGCAGCACATGGATCGTTCTATAAAACAGACTGTATCTTAGGTCACAAAGCAATTCTTAGCAGATACAAAAAATTATAATAATAGAGATAACATCTTGCATTCTATTAGATAATAATGGAATAAAATTAGAAATCAATGATAAAATTAAAAATGGAAGATACTCTAATACCTGGAGACTAAATAATATGCTATTGAATGAACAGGGATAGCTGAAGAAATCAAGGATGAAATAAGAAAAATACTTAGAGGTAAATGAGATAGTGACACAACATATCAAAATCTCTGGGACACTATAAAGGCAATTCTAACAGGAAAGTTTATTGCATTAAGCTCATTTGTTAAAAGAATAGATAGTGGGGCTGGGATTATGGCGCAGTGGTAGTGTGCTCGCCTAGCACGCATAAGGCACTGGGTTCGATCCTCAGCACCACATAAAAATAATATAAAGATATTCTGTCACCTACAACTAAAAAATAAACATTTTAAAAAAATTTAAAAAAATAAAAGAATAGATAGTTACCAAGTCACCAAATAAATAACCTAACATGACAACTCAAAGCCTTAGAAAAAGAACAAATCACATCAAAAGCAGTAGAAGACAGGAAATAATTGAAATCAATGAAATTAAAATAAAAAAATTCACAAAATCAACAAAAAAAAAAGTTGGTTCTTTGAAAAAATAAATAAAATTGATAAACCCTTAGCTAAGCTAACAAAGACAGAGAGAACTCGAATTACTAATATTTGTGATGAAAAAGGAAATATCATGATGGACACTACTGAAATGCAGTAATATGCATTTGAAATGCATATGCAGACAATAATCAGAAATTATTTTGAAATTTTATACTCTAATAAGAGAAAATCTTGAAGACATCAAAAAATTTCTAAAAATATAGAACTTACCCAAATTGAATCAGGAGGACATAGAAAATTTTAACAGATCAAGTTCAAGCAATGAAACATCCAAAGCCTACCAACAAAGAAAAGCCCAGGACCAGATGTATTCTCAGCTGAGTTCTTTGAGATCTTCAAAGAAGATCTAACACCAATCTTCCTCAAATTATTCCATCAAATATAAAATGAGGGAACATTTCCAAATTCATTCTATGAAGAGATGCTATGAAGATTACCCTGATAACAAAACCAAAGACACACCAAGGAAAGAAAACTTCAGACCAATATTTTTGATGAACACAGATGCAAAAATCCTTGATAAAATACTGGCAAATTGCATACAAACACATATTAAAAAGATAGTACACCATGATCAAGTCAATTTCAATCCAGAGATGCAAGGTTGGTTCAATATATGGGAATCAATAAATGTAATTCATCACATGAAGAAACTTAAAGACAAGAATTACATGATTATTCAATGGATGCAGAAAAAGCATTTGACAAAATACAGCATGCATTCATGTTTAAAACACTAGAAAAACTAGGGATAGCAGGAACATACCTTAACATTGTAAAATCTATATATGCTAAATCCAATGCCAACATCATTCTAAATGGAGAAAAATTGGAATCATTCCCTCTGAAAACAGGAACTAGACAGGGATGCCCTCTTCTACCACTTTTGTTCAACATAGTCCTTGAAACTCTAGCCAGAGCAATGAGACAGAAGAAAGAATTTGAAAGGAAATTAAAAGGAAAAGAAGAACTCAAATTATCCCTATTTGCCAATGATATGATTCTATATTTAGAAGATCCAAAAAACTCCACCAAAAAATTTCTAGAATTCATATATTTAACAAAGTAGCAGGATATAAAAGTAACAAACAAATCAATTGCTTTCTTATACATCAGTGATGAATCAACTGAAAGAGAAATTAGGAAAGCTATCCCATTCACAGTAGCCTCAAAAAATATATATTTGGGAATCAATTTAACAAAAGAGGTGAAAGACCTCTACAGTGAAAACTGCAGAACGCTAAAGAAAGAAATTGAAGAGGATCTTAGAAGAGGGAAAGATCTCCCATGTTCTTGGATAGGCAGAATTAATATTGTCAAAATGGCCATACTATCAAAAACACTATCCAGATTTAACGCAATTCCTATTAAAATTCCAATGACATTTTTCATAGAAATAGAAAAAGTAGTCATGAAATTCATTTGGAAAATTAAGAAGCCCATAATAGCCAAAACAATCTTCAGCAAGAAAAGTGAAGCAGGAAGCATCACAATACCAGAACTTAAATTATATTACAGAGCTATAGTAACAAAAATGGCATGGTATTGGCACAAAACCAGACACAAAGACCAATAGAAGACACAAACAAATCCACATAAATACAGGTATCTCATACTAAACAAAGGCATCATAAACATACATTGGAGAAAAGTTAGCCTCTTCAATAAACGATGTTGGAGGCTGGGATTGTGGCTCAGTGGTAGAGTGCTTGCCTCACATGCGTGAGGCACTGGGTTTGATCCTCAGCACCATATAAAAATAAATGAAATAAAGATATTGTGTCCATCTACAACTAAAAAAATATTTAAAAAAATAAATAAATGGTGTTGGGAAAACTGGAAATCCATATGTAGCAAAATAAAATTAAACCCCTATTTTTCACCCTGCACAAAACTCAACTTAAAGTTGATCAAGGACCTAGGCATTAGACCAGATACTCTGCACCTACTAGAAGAAAATGTAGGTCCAAATCTCCATCATGTTGGCTTAGGAGCCAAGTTCTTCAACAAGACTCCTAAAGTGCAAGAAGTAAAATCAAGATCAATAAACAAGATGGAATCAAACTAAAAAGCTTCTTCATAGCAAGGGAAACAATCAAGAACATGAACAGAATGGGAGAAAATCTTTGCCACCTGCAGTTATACTCCATGAATGTATAATACATCAAAATATATTCTGTCATGTATAACTAAAAAGAACAAATAAAATTTTTTTAAAAATATATCCTATTTTGACATATATATTAAACATGATGTATGGAAGATAATATATTTATCTTGTTTATTTCACTTTACATAAGCCATCTTGTCATATACACATGTGGTGTGTATAAATGTTCTTTAATTGATTTTGATTTTTTTCAATTCATATCCTTCTATTTGCTGTGGTAAATGTGAAGTATGTTTGAGATTAGGTTTATGCTCCCCCACCAAATCAATTTAGAAACACTTTCAGAAAACAAATTACTCTAAGTGGGGGTCTTCTCAGGTTTAGAGCTTAGGGACTCAACAATTTTAAGTGAAAATTCTTTCCTAACAGATACTATTCTCCTGTTTTGGTTTTGTAGTCTAAACTTGCCTTCTCTGAGGATCTTTTTAAAGCTCCCTCTGGGCTTTAACTAGAGCAATAAAATTTGAGTTCATCCAAGACTTTTATAGATGTTACTCTTCTTCAATACACATAAGGCAATAATAGAGGGTGTGGTGGATTATTCTAAACTGTCAAGTAATAACTAACTTAAATGTTATACATAATAGCTATTAGAAGTGAGTTATGAACTCCACAGAAGTGAGATTCAAATGATCATATAGAAGAACATCTGATTAATTTTTTCCTTCTCTGTTTTTCTTTAGGTATTTGGAAAAAACCCTTTTCATAGTAGCAACATGATTACATTCATTTAATAATCAATTGATAGTGAAACACTATGTTTAGGCTACAGGCTATAAGAACTTTAAATTAGGCCTTTGTTCCAATGAATTTTGCTCACTTTTTATAAAACGTGGTATTTTTCATAGGTATTTGTGTTAGTCTGCTTTCAGTCACTGTGACAAAATATCTGAGATAATAAACTTAAAAGAAATTTTGGAGCTTTGAGTCAATTGTTGGTTGGCACCATTGCTTTTGGGCCTGTGGTGAAGCAGCACAACATGGCAGAAACAAATAATGGAAGAAGTTGCTCACCTCATTGTACCCAGGAAACAGAGAAAGGAAGATGGGGGATTGGGTCCCAAAATCCCCATTCAATGGCACACTCCTAATGAACTAACATCCTCTCAGTAGGCCCCACCTCCTAAAGGTTCCACCACCTCCCAATAGCAGCACAGCTGGGGACTGAACCTTTAACACATGGGCCTTTGAAGGACTTTTAAGATACAAACTATATCAGTATTCTTGAAAAATAATTGAATAAACCTCAGGTTTAAAAATAGTTTTTAAATGGGCTGGGGCTGTAGCTCAGTGGTAGAGCGCTTGCCTCACATGCATGAGTCACTGGGTTTGATTCTCAGCACCACATAAAAATAAATAAATAAAATAAAGATATTGTGTTCATCTACAACTAAAAAAATTTTAAAAATAGTTTAAAAAATGATTAGAACAAAGTTTATCTGACACATTCATAGTGTGTTTTAATAGAGTCCAAGAAGAAATATTATGTACATTCCTCATTGTACCAGGGAGAATGGAAGCTGCAGCAGACCCAGTTGGTGACCAACAGGCTTTTGGGAGGCCTTGGTCTGTTTTCAGTGTTTCAGGCTAGACTTCTCTCGCTTGTCAATAGTGAAACCTGAATGGCTCACTATGAGTGAGGGGGAGGTGAGTCACCAGAGAGAGAACTGACAATAGAGGATAAGAAATAATGAGCCTATAATCCCAGAGGCCTGGGAGGCTGCGGCAAGAGGATCATGAGTTCAAAGCTAGCCTCAACTACTTAGCGAGGCTGGGAATGTGGCTCAGTGGTTAAGTGCCCCTGTGTTCAACCCCTGGTACCAACAAATAATAAATAAATAAATAAATAAATAAAAATTTAAAAATAAAGAAAAGAAATCATGAGTTCCTTATTCCATGAGTTAGCCATAAAACAAGGAAGTACTTAAACCAAATCAAATTATAGCCAATATTATAACAGTCTTCAAAGTACTGCATTTTTCCTCCTAAGTTACCAATATTGAGTCTGTGGTCATGAATATGAGTGAGGAAGTCCACATGTAGTGGGGCTTCCTTCCTGCTCTGACTACCCTGGAGGGTAGGTACGAGCCAGACCAAGTGAGGGGTTGGAGGCCATGCTAAGAAGCATCCTTTATCCTCACAGCAACAGAGAGCAAACGATGGACTTCCTTTCTTTTTCAAAAGCCTTGTTAGTATCTATAATTTAGAATATACATGAAAAGATGGAAAAGTCTGTTTGTCCATGTGCTCCTCACCTGGCCCCCATGTCCTTCAACCTTCAGTTCTGCCCCATCCGCATCCCCTTCCACTTTGACTGAAGAGTTTTAAGTATGGAATTTTAAGTTTTAAGAGTTTAAGTATGAAGAGTTTTAAGTATGATTACATGTGTGTTGAAGAAATCTCTCTTGCTGCTGGGTAGAGGAAATATTAGAAAACTTCCAGAAAATAAACACACATTTTTCAATTTTTTTTTTGAGTGAGGTCTCCGTATGTTGTCCAGGAGGTTCTCAAGTGATTCCCCTGCCTCAGCCTTCCAAGTAGCTTTGACTACAAACAAGAGCCACCCCACCAAGCCAAATAACAACTATCTCGGGTTCTGTCACCACTGCTTAATTCATGCTGGGTGCCAGGCTGAGGTAGGAGGATTGCAAGTTCGAGGCTGGCCTGGGCAACTTAGTGAGACTCTCAGCAACTTAGCGAGACTCTGTCTCAAAATTAAAAAAAAAAAAAAAAGAAAGAAAAAGAAAAAAGACTTGGGATGTAGCTCAGGTAGAGTGCCCTGGGTTAAATCTCCAAACAACAATAACAACAAACAAAAACAAACAAAAACTAATAGATTGTGTTGTTATAGTCAGAAAGCAGCCCCAGACAATACAATATATAAATAGGTAAGTGTGGCTGTGTTCCAAAAAAATCTTACTTATAGACTCTGAAATATAGGTTTCAAGGAATTTTTATGTGTCACAAAATCTGCTGCTTTTGATTTTCCTTCCTTATGATTAAAAAATGTCAAAACCATTTTTGCTCATAGGCAATACAAAAACAGGCAGAGGTCCAGATTTGGCCTGTAGTTTGCCAACCCCTAGGTGAATTAGAGTGTGCTTTGGAGGGAGAAGATGCAGGAAGAACTGCCCAAAGCTGTTACAGGAGTTAGAAGCCAAACCTCACAAACCTAGCAAAGAGAACAGAGCATAGTAAACATTTACTATGTACTGCCAATTTTGCATTTATTGAGTACCTTTGCCCTAGGCACAATGTTTGGACTGAAGGTGCACAAATGAGTAAGAAGTTGTTTTTGTCACTGAATCTGGTTGGAAAGATAATTTTTTTTTTTTTTTTTTTGGCATTGGAGATGACCTCAGGGGCACTTGACCACTGAGTCACATCCCCAGCCCTATTTTGTGTTTTATGTAGAGACAGGGTCTCACTGAGTTGCTTAGCGCCTCGCCATTGCTGAGGCTGGCTTTGAACTCAAGATCCTTTTGCCTCAGCCTCCCCAGCCGCTGGGATTAGTGCTCCACCTCACCCGGCAATGTGTTTTATTTCTTTGTCACGTGGTACCATATGGCAACATGGCAACATGGAATATAGATGAGGTATTGATTAGTTCTGCTTGAGAAATATCAAACATGACTTTCAAGAGAGACACTTAGGAACTGGAAAGATGAGTAGAAGTTTGCCACATACAGTAAGTAGGAAAGGTATTTAAGGCAGGAAAAACAAGCTTCTACTTCATTTCTTTCTTCCTGATTACTGCTAACTTGAGGGGAATGCAGGAGAGAAGTGAATAAATTTGTAGCCTAAGAAAACCACAAAATAATGATAGTTGACAGTAATTAATTATATATTTCAAAAGAGCTAGTAGAGAGAATTTTGAATGTTCCTACCACAAAGAAATGAAAAATGTCTGAGATATAACAAGCATCTTGACTGGATCATTCATCACACGTTATATACATGTATTGAAATATCATACTGTATCCCATAAAAATGTACAATGAATATATGTCAGTTAAAAATTTTAAAAAAATTAAAAAATAAAGCTCAAAGATGAAGTATCTGGGGAAGATAATTGGCACATTAAATGGTGCTGCCTGCTCCAGGCTCTGGTTACATCTGCCATGTCTCTTACCACTTTCCTCCTTGCCCATTTGGCTCCAGGCACATTGGCCTTTTTGTTATTCCTTTAAGATGCCAAGCACAGGGGGCTGAGGCTATGGCTCAGCGGTTGAGCGCTTGCCTCTATTAAAAAAAAAAAAAAAAGATGCCAAGCACAGGACTACTTCAGGCTCTTTGCCCTTGTTCCCAAGGCTGAGTTTGATTCCTTCCCTTGCTTCACTTCTCAGAAACCTTCTGTGGCCACTCTATCTAAAATAGACACTACTCTTTTAAGTTTACTTCGTTGTTTTTTGAATTTTCCCTCATAGCATTTGTTATTACCTCATTTGTTTGTTTATTGTCTAGTTTCCCAACCAAAATATAAGCTTCAGGGATGGGTCTTTGTTGTTTCTAGAGTCTAGAACAGTCCCTGACAAAATACAGGTCACAAGAGCACAGTTGACCCTCCATATCTGTGGGTTCCATATAGGCAGATTCAACCAACATATTTCAACTAAATACTCAGAAAAAAAATGCGTGTTTGAACTGAATATGTTCAGACTTTTTTCCTTGTCATTATTCCCTAAATAATACAATGTAACAAGTGTTATACAGTATAACAGTTTGTAAAGTATTTACAATGTATCAGGTAGTATAAGTGATCAAGAGGTTCTTTAAAGTATACAAGATGGCTGGGCCTAGTGCCTCATGCCTGTAATCCCAGTAGCCCCAGAGGCTGAGGCAGGAGGATCAGGAATTCAAATTGCCAGCCTCAGCAATTTAGTGAGGGCCTAAGCAACTTAGTAAGACCTGTCTCTAAATTCAAACAAAGTTGGAGATGCAGCTCAGTGGTAAAGTGCCTAGGTTCAATCCCTGATACTACCACCATCACCACCACCAACAAAAAGTATACAGGATGATGAGCACAGATTATATGCAAATACTGTACTATTTTGCGTAAAAGACTTGAATATCTGCAGATATTGGTATCTGATTGGTCCTGGAACTGATCCTTCATGGCTCTGGAGGAATGCCTGAAGGAGTGAGTGCAAGCTCAATTATGTCTTTTTTTTTTTTTCTTCTTGTAGTGGGGATTGAACTCAGGGGCACTCAACCACTGAGCCACATCCCCAGCCCTGTTTTGTACTTTATTTAGAGACAGGGTCTCACTGAGCTGCTTAGCACCTGGCCTTCCTGAGGCTGGCTTTGAACTTGTGAGTTCTCCAGTCTCAGCCTCCCAAAGTGCTGGGATTACAGGCGTGTGCCACCACGCCTGGCTCTATTGTCTTTATTTTATTAACTAAGTAAGATGGAAATTCATCTTCTGAGTGGAGGGAAAGGATTCTGGGTTTGGAACATCTGTGAAAAATAGGAAAGAGTAGCATGGGGAAGAAGTTGGGAATTTAAGCATTTGAACTCAAGCCAAACATATTATTAATTGCACTGTGCCTAGGGGTCAGGTGAGGTCTAAGAGAGAAGACAGCTCCTCCCCACTCAGTTTGTGGCAATTTGACTTATCTTTCTTAGAGTGGAATACAGAATTATAGGGTGGGGAGAACCAAGTAGAGGCTCTTTAAAGAATAAGTAGGTGAGGGCAGAAGTAAAGAAAAAGTGAAGCTTAGAAGGGAACCAACAACCCAACTGAGAGCCATATGTAAGTGGTACAGAATTTGAGAAAAAAAGCATAGAAAAGTTTTTTTTTGATTTCATGCTTCTGTGATTAAAAAACAAATAAGCAAACAAAACAAAACAGACCTTAAAATAAACATACCTGCTGTTGACAACTGGGAAATCTCAATTGGCTGGAAGTGAGTTTCAGGACAAATTGCCAGCTGCTGTCCCTTTTTCCCTCCCTTCCCTTGGGCAGGGCATTTATGAAAACATGCAGTAAAGAAATTGAACTGAAATGTTTTATTACAATTCTTCTCTCTTTGTTTCCATTTCCACTGTAACAATATTTTTGTTAATCCAGGGCTGCCAATGCTTATACTAAAGATAATTTACTATTATGTGTGAGCAGTTTTCTGGGGGGTAACTGGAGGGTTAGTGACTGAAATCCAAAATTGTTCTTCTGGATAATTGTGGATGATGATATCCTAGGTTGTTTTTGAAATTACTTTGTATGCAAGAAAATAACGAAAGCCAGTGGAATAATTGGTAGATTTTTTTCACAAATCCTTTATGAATTGCAAGTTCCCAGAGAGATTTTTTTGCTTGCCACAAATGTGCTAAACTTCAGGATCAGAGTTTCTCTTACTTTTGTTAAAATTCTAAAAGTTAACAGATCTCCTCTTCTGTGTAACTGTTCCACTCAGGGTCTTACCCAGTTTGGTTTGTGGCAAATTTCATTCATGGGGGAAAATCTCCAACTTATCTTTGACTACATGTTCTCATATTCCATATCTAATCTTTTAGGAAATTCTGTGCACTCAGCCCTCCAAAATACATTCAAAACCTAACCAATTTTGTAACCATTACAGCCGTGGTTATCACACTTGCCCAAGCCATTTTTATCTTTTTTTTTTTTCACTTTTTATTAATGACTTTGGTGTTTGGCTTGAATCCAGGGCCTCGTGCATGCTACACAAACACTCTAGCACTGAGCCACATCCCTAGCCCCTACTTTCATCTTTCTTCTAGATTATTAAAAGAGCTTTCTATAGGTTCTCTCAATTCATTTTGTTTTCTACAACAGCAAGAGTGACCTTATTAAAATATAAGCCAGCTCACAGCATTTGTCTGTTCAAAATTTTTCTATGGCTCCCCATTTCAGAGTAAAAGCCGAAGTCCTCACAATAACAATGCACAAGGCTTTGCATTATCTGACCCTTCATATCCTCCCGTTGCTTCTACTACTTTCTTCCTCATTCAGTCTTTGCCAGCTATCTTGGCCTCCTTGTTGATGCAGATGGGTGAGATGGTGCAGGTTCTCATCTCAGGGCTGCAGTATTGGCTGTTCCCTCTGCCTGGAAGACTTCTCTCACATATTCATGTAGGTCAGTTGTTCATTTCCTACACGTCTGTGCGCAGACATCACCTTATTGCTCTTGTGAGCTTTATCCTCTTACCATCTTCTGTTTTTGGCAATGACTATAATTAGTTTAATTATTAACATACTAAACTTTTGGCTTTATTGTCCATTGAGCTTTATTCTATTATTCTATTCATTAACGGATCTCCAGTAATGAACATGCAGCCCAAAGTATTTGATGAGTATTTACCAAATGAATGAAAAGATGAAATTCCTTTATTTTACTAAAGAAAACCCTCTTTTAGGGGGTGAGTGATTACTGGGAATTGAACCCAAGGGGACTCTACCACTGAGCTACTACATCCTCAAGCCCCCCTTATTTTAATTTTTATTTTGAGACAGAGTCTGGCTAAGTGGCCCAGGCTGACCTCCAGCTTGTGATCCCCCTGCTTCAGCCTCCTGAGTGACTGGGACTACAGGTATGTACCACCATGCCTGGCAAGAAGATTACATTACAATAGCTAGACTTTACATTTTATTATTTGAAACAGTTAAATTCTACTTCAATCGGCCATGACACTGAAAACTTGATTCTTGTCCCAATGCCAATCCAATAAAAAGAACTAGGTTTTGATAAAAATGAAAAGAAGTTTTATTGCTTTGCTAGCAAAGAAGAAACACAGGGGACTCCTGTCCCAGGGGGTATGATTCTGTCAAGGGGAACAGAAGGGTTTTAAAGAGGTAATTCAAAGGCTACTCTCCAGCTGTGCCCTGTCAGGAGCCATAATTCATTTGTGTCCTTGAAAGATAGCCATTGCTTAGATTTGTAGGTGTCAATTCTGAAGTACAGAGAAATTAGCATAGGATGGGAAGAATGCTACTCCCTCTCCCCATTATGGAGGGGAAAGGGAGAAGAGTAAGGGAAAAAAGTCCATCGGTTTTAAAATATGCTGTAGTGGCAAAGCAGCAAGCATTATGTTTAAAGCATGAAGTGAACTCCTGTTAACAGCCATTAGTGGTATTTCCAGATATAGTAGCTGAGGTGGTGCAATAGGGAGTTTGATGGACATTCTGGTGAAGGATATTCTAGATTAATAAAAAGCCATCCTTTCCTGGAGCTACATAAACCTAGATATGTTTCACTGAATTTTCTAGAGTCATGTATAGTGACAGAGGAAAGTAATTTTTCTCTTCAAGCGGACAATTTAACCAGAAATTAAGGTCTTCCTAGAAGGTGAAAGAGGGTAGCTGTTCAGTTGTTTTTCTTTTAAAGTGAATCACTGCAATTTTCCTAAGCCTTTGCTTCTCTGCCTACAAAAAGATACTATCTCCCTGTCAGGCAGTTTGTAGGGTGTTACATGCTGAACAGCTCTTCAGAATGCTGCTTTACATTTTCTTTTCTTTCCCTTTTGCAGTGCTGGGGATGGAACCCAGAGCCTCCAGCGTGCTAGGCAAGCACTGTACCACTGAATTATATCTACAGTTCTTTTTAAAATTTTTATTTATGTTGCCCATGCTGGGCTCGAACTTGCGATCCTCCTGCGTTACTCTTGCGAATCCAGTGGTAGGCTCCCGGCTGCTTTTATATTTCAAATTATTTATTTTGATTGTGGCAAAATATACATAACATGAAGTCTACCTTAGTCATATTGAACTTTTTTTTTTTTTAACATTATAAGCAAGTATCACAGGAGTTTTAAATTAGGATCTGGACAATGGTAAAGGAGACCAAGGGTGAACAAGTCGAGGAACTTTCGGATTGTGCTGCGGCCCGAGGCGACACGCGGATCTCCACTTCGTCGGGACAGGCCGCTCCTCTACGCCCGGCTCAGGCGCCGAACCGCAGACCCAAGGTCTCGAAGCAGAGGGTTGGACTCCCGCTCGATTCCGAGTCGCAGAGCAGGTGCGGGCCGCAGCCCTCCAGCTCGCTGCAAATCTTTCACGTTTATTGTTTCCGGAGGCACCGCCTCCCAGTACTTGCGGATCCGCCAGAAGGCGCGCTCTCGAGTCGCTCCGCCGCGCGCCCCCGACCGCACTTTCGACCAGAGGCGAGAAAAGAAAAGGTCTCAGCTCCTGCCGCCCGGGGCGCGCCCCGTCCCGCCCCGCGGGTCCGCGCAGGCGCGCGCCGCCGCCGGCCCCGTGCCTCCCCTCCCCCAGGCCGTCCGGCGCGCCACGGGCGGGGCGAGCGCGGGGGCGGGGCGGGCTCGGGCTCGGGGGCCAGGCCGGGGATTAGTTGGTTTCGGAGCGGAGGAGGGAGCTCGGGCCGCCGCGAGCGCAGAGGAGACAAAGCCGTGTCCGGACACGGGTCGAAGGGGTGGGCCTGCGGTTCGGTGGCGCCCCAGCACCGCGGGGGACACCCGCGCGTCCCAACCTTGCAACAGGTCCGCTGTCTCGCTGGCGGCCTTGCCCTCCGCTCCGCTCTGCTCCCGGGCGCCTGCGACCCCCGGAGCGCCTTCGCTCTGCCGGGGCCGCGGTCTGGCCACCAGCTTCGATGCGGTTCGGGTCCAAAATGATGCCGGTAAGTGGGTAGACATGCTAGGGGCGCGGGGCGTCGGGGCCGGAAGTGTGCGGGGTCGCGGGCGGGGGTGTCCGCACCGCGCGAGGGTCTGGAGCTGTGCTTCGCCGGCCGCGGCTACCCGAGCCTCTGGAAGTGTCGGGAGAGTCTGAACTCCATCCTCCCAGCCGCCGGCCTGGGGACTCGACGACACTCTTCCGGCCAGGAGGGGTCCCCCACCTGCTCTGGAGTTTGTTGAGTAGCTGGTGGGGCCGCCGCTTAAAACTTTTACTCTTTGGGACCTGACTTTTCTGCGGTTCTTTGAAGGTCAAGGATAGGGAAATTAGGAACTTTGTTCTTTGTCTTTGTATTTTTGATTGTTCAAACTTTTTACAGCAGTGAAACATAACACACTTTGAAAAGGATACTTTGGCTTTATTTTTAATTGAATTTCGAGCTCGATGTCTGCGATAGCAACCAAGTCACTCATCTCTTTGTGGAATCGAGTTTTAATAAAGGCAGCCTCAAAAGTTTTAGATCGTAGGAAAACGTTTGTGCCCGGCTCCCTCTGTTTCCCACAGATTCTACAAGCTAGACCTCTGGAGAGGATTAGCTAGTTCTTTGGGAGCTCCGCAGGCATGTGGCCTGGCCTCCTGGAAGTTATATTTTGCTCCTCTCCCACTGAAGCGGGACCATCTTGCATTTTCTTATGGCTTCATTTGTTCAAACAAAGGAACAAATAACTTTTATTTTGCTTTTGTAAAACCTGAACAATGAAGTGATAACAGTTTTCTGCAGTCATACACTCAGAATAATATACTGTCCCCTGGCCCCCTACTTGTCTCATGAAGGACACCCTAAAAACTTGTACATACTAAACAAACATAGCTGTTTGGTTAATTGGGTTTAGATGGCTTACGGTAGGTTGTCCTGCCAAGATTCAAGGAATAGCATTTTGCATCTTATTTTAGTTTAATACTTGTTTATGAAGTTAAGTTTGTAATGTGAATATCCAGTATTAAAATATGTATCATAGATAAGGCTGAAAGATTTTAAGATTTTTATTCCTTGGATTTACATTTCTTTGTCTTTTTCTTTTTTTCTTTTTTCTTTTTGGTACCTGGGATTGAACTCAGGGGTACTCGACCACTGAGCCACATCCCCAGCCCTGTTTTGTGTTTTATGTAGAGACAGCGTCTCACTGAGTTGCTTAGCACCTCACCATTGCTGAGGCTGGCTTTGAACTCGTGATTCTCCTGTCTCAGCCTCCCAAAGTGCTAGGATTACAGGCGTGCGCCACCGCTCCCAGCTCATTTCTTTGTCTTGAAGTAATTTTTGCAGGTGTCTGAATTTTTCCTGAACACAGAATTTGAGACAAGGTGTGGTTGTTGCAATATGCTCTCTTTATTAAAGATTAATTTTATGTCAAGTTATCTTTTGGGGTTTCTTCAAAAGGTAGAGAGTTTGTCTTTCTCCCAGGTACATACTATAAAATGAGAATTATTACAAGTTATGTGGCTCTTGAGATTACATTTAGTTTAGCAGGTGTGGTTCCTCTGATTATCTTTCACAGACTGTGTGGTGCATGTGTGTGTACCAGCTTTGAAATCAGACTAACCCTTCAGTGTTTGCTTAGCTACCACTTTTAGTGACCACAAGTCACTTTAAAAAAAAATTGTCTCTCAGTTTCATCATCTGTAAAATGGAGATGATAATGGTGTCTAGCTCTTAGGATGGTTCTGAGGATTAGAGTTACTGTTTATGATGGAAGCCAATAGTACAGTGCCTAGCTTGTAAGAGGTGCTAGATAAAAGCTCCTGATTTTGTGATACTGAGTAAGCAGAAGATTCTGTACCTTGAGATACATAAAAATATGAAAAAATTTCATTTAGTAGCCTCATGTGATATGTCTCTTCCTACCGTGATATCTTAAAAAGTATTTTTACTTAAAAAGTATTTTTAGGGGCTGGGATTGTGGCTCAGTGGTAGAGCGCTTGCCTTGCATGCGTGAGGCACTGGGTTCGATCCTCAGCACCACATAAAAATAAATAAAGAAAGATATTGTGTCCATCTACACCTAAAAAAAAAAAAAAAAAAGTATTTTTAGAACTTAAGTATTCTTCATCTTTAGCTTTTAATATGCTTGAATTTTTATTCTAACATGAGTAAGGTCTTGTATTTTATTACTTTGGAAATTTATAACTAATATATCAGGAAAAATTATTATGCCAAATAGTATCAAGATGGATAATCAGAATATAGACAGTTGCCTTGATATACTTTTTTATTATGGTAAAATATACTTAACTTAAAATTTATCATTCTCACCATTAAGTTGTTTCTGTGGCATTGAGTACATTCCTTGATATGCTCTTAAAGGCATTCTAAAGATAACTTTGCATTATATTAAAAATGTGCAGATAGTGTTCATGTGTTTTCTCACCAAATGGTACAGAATCAAGTGGTTTTCTTTTATGTGGGACATGAAGTGATAATTGGACCCAAAACCAGAAGTGGAAGATGGGTTTTAGTAGGCTAACTAAAAATAAACAGGCAAGAGCTGAGAATCACAGTAGAGATAATGATAGGGTACTGCAGAAATGGGAGTGATAATTACTCTCATTTTCAGATACCTGCCATGGTTAATATCTATGGTTCTATGATATTTCTACAACTTGGTGAGGAGAAACTAATCTTTTGTACTTGACACATTCTTATTTTTATTTATTAAAGAAGAGGTTATTTGCACTTGGAGAGACTGACTTTTTAATGATGCACTCATTGTATTTGATTGTCAAATAGAGTCAATTGTCAAAAGCAAAAGTTCTAACCATTTGAAAATCACATTAGGTATCTTTTATTGACTACTTTCATTTGTGAAATGTTATATTCAAATGAGAATATATGTATATATATTTTTTGAAAGAGCTTGGCTAACTCTAAAAATATTTGCTGTTCTTTTCAGATAACAATTTTATAAAAATTTCTGTACCTGCTGCTGAAATGGTCAAAACAAAACAAACCAAAAAAAACCCACTACATACCAAAACCACACACACTATTTGGCTGTGCCACATTAAGGCCAAAGTGCTTGACTTTGTGTGTGTCACTTAGTGGTAAGTGTTGCCACATGTTTGGTGTATATATCCAGTTACAATGGAACTGCCCTGTGTCCATACTGTGGAATATGGTATTCACCAAGCACATGTGGCTGCTGAACTATGCATGTGGCTTATGGGTCTGAGAAACTGAACTTTAAAAAATAATTATTTAATTTTAATTATGTTTAAATAGTCACATGTGCCTGGTGGCTACTGAAGTGCATTCAAACCAAATGTTATCACATAGGCTGTATATAGATTACAAATAACATATATGTTTTCTTTTTCTGGGGACAGAGTGCTGGGAATTGAAACTAGGACCTTGTACATACTAAGCACATGGTCTACCATTGAACTGTACCCTTAGCACCACACAGCTAATATTTTCAAGGAAAACAATAGCTTATTTTAAAAAGCTGTATTGAAATGATCATGTGTTAATTTTCGAATTTATGGTATTTTATTTTTCAATGCAATAGAGACATTATAAATATTTCTACTTTGTGATACTATAAAATAAGATCTAATTGTTTAAGCTTTTAATTTTGAACAAATAGGATGTCGCAGTATCTCCTTTAGCAATTTTACACTTGATGAATCAAATTATTGCCTATATTAATATTATTACCTAGTATTATCTAGTTTTGTTTGCACATATTTTCCAATCTGAAATTGTTTTGAAACTAACAATCTTTGAAGCTATCAACGTGGAACATTAGATTTATATGATATACTATGTTCTGAAAAAATTCCTTTCTGTTGAGTAATAATGTAGTAACTTAGATCAAAAAACTTAGATTTTTTTTTCTTTTTCTTTTTTTCTTGTGCTGGGGATTGAACCAAGGGCCTTGTGCATGTGAGGTAAGCGCTCTACCAACTGAGCTATATCCCCCAGCCCAAGATCAAGTTTGATTCCATAATCAAGTTTAGATTAGGCTTTTAAAGATTGGTTCCTGTCTTTATAGATTGTAATTCTCAAAGGCTGTTAAGCATAGCATCTATTTTTTAAAAATGTGCAAAACATCGCACATTTCATGTGCTGTATAGTTAATTTCTTTGCCTTGTGACTTTGATTAAATTAATGAAAAGCTGAAAGACATTGTAATTTTCTGTATTTTTGCCTGGGTAGGAGAAACCAGGTTTAGACTTTATAAAGAAACTTGCACAAGTATGCACCTGCTTATATTTTAAAAAGTAAAGAGAATTTATCTGGAAGGGACACTGAAGGTCATTTATTTATATTCTACTTCTAGGAAGAACTGCTTTCCTTACTCTTCATTTCCTTCTCCCACCAGCAGACAGTGAAAAAGTAAAACTGACCTTTCTTTTCTGGAGCTTTTAAGGGATACTGTAGACCTTTATCTCTTTTGCTAATCTACCATAGTGTGTGGCACTCCTTAAAAAGTCTAAAGCTAATTTAACCCTGACCCATTCTTGAAGCCTTTGTTTTCCCATCTCTCTTTAGCTCAGATAGGATAAGTGCATATCAATACATGCTGGTATGATTTGTCATCCTCTATTATAAACTTTTTCCCAGCTTTCTCTACTAAGGAGTATCTTAAAGAATAAGAAGAATGAGGTATAAAGGTTTAGGAATCCAGAGTGTTCTTTTCAGTTCTTTCCATTTAATCAAGCCGAACATTATTTAAATACTTGTGTTTTGATGGTGTGCTAGGTATTAAACAGAACATTTTCTAAGTTGGAATTGAGAAAAGAAAATGGGTAATATGAGTGGGCGTGAGCATACACTTAAGTTGATGTGGTAGGTAAGACCTTAAAATCCTCCAATTTACTGGAGTAAAATGGGGAAGTCTTGGTTACCAGAAAGCCCTTCTAGGGAGCGTGAAGTATTAAGGAGGACATGATTCTTAAAACACATAGCATATTGCCTTTTCAGAGGAAAATTGTCTTATCAAAGAAATGGAAAATTCACACATTGTTAGATGATGATCAGGAAAACTAGTTTTTTACACACTTAGCAACTGTGGTCATTTTTTAGCTTTTTTCCCTCCATAAAATATAAAACAAATGATTTATTTGGATAATAATAGAACCAAATCTTCAGTGAAAATGTGCATTTGGTCGATAAGTACCAGACTTTCAAAATATGCATTGTTTTTTTTTTTCTAGAGTAAAATTTATAACTTAGTACTATTTTATTTAAATTTTAAACATTTCAATGAAGTCCTAAAAATTCCTTAGGGTATGCAAGTGTAGAAAAGTAGAAAATGCATAATGAACAAACTATTGTGGAACACTAATTTAAACTGTTAGTGATGATAATAAAAAATGATTAAGGCAATTAACTTGTCTTCTACTGTAGAAGGAGCAGTTATATAAAAGCCCAGGGGATTGGAAGCCCTGCTCTCTAACTTTACTTCCAGGGCAGGCAAAGAGATTTTACTGAGAACTCACTCTAACAGTGCCCAGTAATTTAGGTTCCTCATCCTATCTAATCCCCTCATTACATTGTGAGGTTGATCTTCCCATTCTCATTCAACAGATAAGGACTTTAAAGCTCACTGGGTTTAAATAATTTGCTCCTGGTCATTACAGAGAAATGAGATTTGAACCAGGTTCATGTGCAAATACATATTCTGTTCACGATTGCAAATGTCTAGGTTATAATATTTTTGTATACTTGATAGGACATACAGTAGTCATAATATTCTTTTGGCAATAACTTCAGATATTGCTATTAAGAGAATAATTATTTTTTGGAGTAGAAAAAGAAAAACAAACATCTTTCCCTGTCAAAATCCAAACTGGATGAAAAGATTGAACAGTCTCTTATCAAAGTTCAAATAAGATGGAGGTGTTTGCCTCCCTGTGGACAAGGAAACAACCTAAGAATTGATATTCTTATGCCATGACTTACATTTCAAATGGGGAGAATTTCTAGGGACCCCTGCAGAGACCTGCAGGAAGCCCTGGAGGGCAGTGAGGCCATTACTTAGTGGGCAATTGGGAGAGTGGCAAGAACTGAAGTGAGAGGACTTGGTAACAGAAAAGTAGGTGGCATGGGAAGGGATGTGGTAGCCAGTTTTAGGTAGTAAAAGTGGCATCATCTAATTAACTAGAAACGTTGGTTTTGTTGCTGTGTGGAGAATGGATCTTAAAGGTGCTGCCATGAAAGACTTCGGTTGGTAGGAAGAGTGGGAAGGCCTAGAACTGAGTGTGGTGACAAACACCTGTAATCCCCACTATTTGGAAGGCTGAGGAAGAAGGATTGTAAATTTGAGGCCAACCTGGGCAACTTCGTGAGACCGTCTCAAAAAATACAAAAGGGCTGGGGAGGTAGAACACTTCTGAGTTAAGTCCTCAGTACCCTCCACTCCCTGCTTCTTAGAATTCTGCCACGGGAAAGTCTACAGACAGATGCCAAAAAAGAATAAAAGAGTGATTTCATTACATTCGGGGCCAGCTCATAGTAGGAACTGGTGGTGGATTCAAGCAACTGAGTTTGCCACTTTTCTAACTTGGTCTGAGTGACAATTTGGAAGCCCCAAGGGTGAGAGAAAAAACAGTAGCACTTACCCAGGGTTGCAAGTAAGAGAGGCAGGAATAATGGAAGATCTCTGCCATATTCACAAGTTCCTTCCTGGGAGACTGAAGAGAAACAACTTTCCATCTTACCAGAGAGTGATACTAGGCATGGAACCTAAGGCTTTGCATATGCTAGGCAAGACTTTCCCACTAAGCCATATCTTCGGCCCTTTTTAAATTTTTAAGACAGGTCTTGTGAAGTTGCTAAGGCTGGCCTCAGCTTCCTGAGTTACTGGGATTCCAGGTGTGCGGCACCATGCCTGGCTAGGTTTCTTACCTTTAGTGTTTTTGACTCCTTTAGTTCATTCAGCACTCTGCCTGCCTCCCTGGTTGTCTCTCTGAGCAGCACTGTCTTTTCCCTCCCTGGAATTCCTCAAGATGGACTTCTTGTATAGCATTAAATATAAACTCCTTAGTCTAGGTATCAAATTTCTTTGTTGTCTAAGCTAGTGGATTTCAGCCTTTTTGTGTCAGTAATATATTTCCATTCCAGAAATTTTAGCCACACAGTGGAAGTGATCAAAAAAGACTCAAAACACCAATGTTAGCATTTAAAGTGCTGCACTGGCCGTGGCAGAGGAGTAGTGTGGGTGCCTTGCCCTCTGGAGAATCGCATCTGGTCATCAGCAGTTCCTCTGCTTTCCTTGGAGTTGTGTTGTAGCTCAGGAAGATCTCCTTATTTCCCCTTATAGGGTCCTCAGGGGATCTCATTAGGGCCCTAAGCTTATTTAGGATGTTAGGTTTACCTCTTGCTCACAGTGAGTTGTTGCCTGTTGTATCTTGTTCTGCATGACCTGTTCTGCTCCATTGGACTTTGCCAACAGTGTGAGAGTGTGTGTATGTAAAACAAATTTTGTACACTTAAAGTTTTTGTAGCACATCTGTGGCTCATGGGTTGAGAATTACCTAAAACAGCATGCTGGGTTTCTCTTGTCTCTGTGCCTTTATACATGATGTTTCACTACCTGCATGGTCCTCTTTCTGCTTGTCTTGCTCATGCTTCAGTTTTCAGCTCAGTAGAGCTGTTGTGAAGTCATCTTCTCCCTGAAGGCGCCCCACCCCCCTCACTGGACCTTAAGTGTACCTCCATGAGGAAGTTCTCTCATTTCAGAGTAATTGTTTGCAGTGCTTCTTCATTGTTCTGTACACCTCCTACTTAGTACAGCATTTGACTCTTTGTGAATGAATACATATTTTTATTTTAAAATTTTCTGTGGTGAGGATGGTTCTTGCTTACATTTCATAGCAAAGTGGGAAGTAGAAAGGAAAGAACTAGAAGCAATGGATTGGCTGTACTCATAGCATCATGGATGGTCTTAAAAATAGAGTGCTTAGAGCCAGGCACGGTGGTGCACGCCTATAATCCTAGCACTTTGGGAGGCTGAGACAGGAGAATCCGAGTTCAAAGCCAGCCTCAGCAATAGCGAGACACTAAGCAACTCAGTGAGACCCTGTCTCTAAATTTAAAAAAAAACACAAATAGAGCTTGGGATGTGGCTCAGTGGTTGAGTACCCCTGAGTTCAATCCCTCGTACCAAAAAAAAAGAGTGCTTAGTAAATAAAAATAAAGAACAGAGTGACATATATAACAGTATCTTTATATAAAATAAGATGCAGGCCCACAGAGCAGTGATGTTAAGTTTAGTGGAAAGTCTACCAACACTAAACTTATAAAATTTATAAGAAGGGGAGAGGGGAAGGATTAACTAAGTATATTTTTAGTTCTTTTATTTGTAGATTGTTTATGACAACTCTTGAAAATAGAAGTAGCCTCAAGGTGAGTTGCTTTGGAGAATGCATTTGGAATTTGAAAACTGTCTAAATTCAGCCGCAGGCATATTTGAAAAGGAGAGGTTTCTTAATTTACTCCAGAATAAGCAGAATGCTTTTTTTCATTTGAGACATTGTCTTGCTTTTGAAAACGCATGCTCTGAAATAATGCCATGCATTTAATGGATATGGATAAATGTTTCTTGATGTGCACGTTCTGATTGTCATGCTTTAGTCCCCTTTTCATGTTCCCATCTTCCATGGAACTTTGCATCCCTGGCTTAGTATCATTAGTTTACTTGAACAGACACATGTTGCATATATACTGTGTGTAAAATCATAATGCTCTTTGGAGAGTGGAGTATAATGGTGGAGGAGAAAAACAAAGTATTTCAAAACCCAAACCTTTGTCTTAAAGAAATTTATAGACTAGTATAACAGATAAGACAGCAGATACTTATGTGGGAGTGATTGCAGAGTGGCAAAGAAAATAATTTTCTTCTGCTGGAAGTGTTTTGTGTCTTGTGATCTTCTTGCCTCAGTACTCTAATGACCTTTCCTTTGCAATAAAGTCAACCCTCATTCTGACCTGGACTGGGGCGAGTTTTATGCTCTTTGAATTATTCTAGAGGAGTGAGGATGACTTCAACACTAAGGGACAGGGTCTAGGGAGCAGAGAACCTGCTCTGGTGCGAGAAGTGAGGAAAAATATGCTTTTTGAGATTTCTTTTTTTTTTTTTAATTTTTTTAGTTGTATGTGAATACACTATTTATTTTATGTGGTGCTGAGGATCGAACCCAGTGCCTCACACATGCGAGGCAAACGCTCTACCACTGAGCCACAACCCCAACCCCAAGATTTCTTATTTGGTGATTTGAGGAGGAGGAAATTATATGTTCCACTTATATATGGAACATATAATTTTAGAATATATGTTCCTAGTACAGGCTGAACATCCCTGACCCCAAAGTTCCAAAATCTGAAATTTTGAGGGTTTTTTTGGTTTTGTTTTGTTTTTTGGTGTGTGTGTATGAGAGTGTAAAACAAGTTTTATATGTTGAAAGATTTTGCAGTACATCTTTTGATACCACAAGTGGAAAATTTCATACCTGAGCTTATGTGATGGGTTGTAGTCAAAACACAGGTGCTCTAAAAATATTGTATAAACTTACCTTCAGGCTGTGTGTGTAAGGTGTATATGAAGCACATGAGTTTTGTGTTTAGACTTGGGGTACTAATTCTAAAATTTCTCATGTGTACGTGCAGATACTTAAATCCAAAAAACCCCCAAAAGACAGAAGACAAAATTCCTCTGAATCTGAACTACTTCTGGTCCTAAGCATTTTCGATAAGAGAAACTCATGTTGTATTTCTTATAATTGAATTGGAATTCCCTGAAATTCAGAATATGCAAAGATAAATACTAGTGGATGTGGATTTTGATGTTTTGATATTGGTATTGAGATAACTATTGACATTATAATAGCTTATATCAGATATCATTAATTATATTGCTATTATCTGTTAGTGAAACCGCTAATACTGTACATTATTTATAGCAAATTACTCAGAAACCTAACTTCATGTTACTTGCTTACATAAAATCCTCTAATGAAGTGGTTTTCAAGCTTAAGTGTGCTTGCATGTGTTTCTAATTCAGGAGGGTTGGGGTGGGGCCTGGATTTTGTACTTCTGACAGGTTTCCAGGTGATGCTGATGCTGTTGGTCTTGGGATCATGCTTTGAAAATCAGTTCTTTAGTTACTTTTTCTTTAATAAAGCCCTACATTCTGACCTACAAGGCCCTACAGGACCTGATTCCCTCTCTGCTTTCATTGGTATGTGTCTGTTCCTGATGTGTTGCTCTTTCTGGTCAAGCAGCAGTCTAGGCTCATCCCCACCTCAGGGCCTTTTCATAGGATGTTTTTGAGATGATTCAAGTGCTGGCTTCTCGGCTTCTCTTTAATCATAATTAGCCATCCTAAGTGCTGGCTTCTCGGCTTCTCTTTAATCATAATTAGCCATCCTCGTCTCCTCACTTCCCAATTCTCTATCAGTCTCTTCTCTGTGCCTAAAAGAATGCAAGCTTTTCCATCACTATTCCTTTTACATAAACTGCATAATGGGTGCTCAGTAAATATAAATGGTTGAGTGAATCAAAGACACTGAAGTCCCAACTAAAGAGTTGGGATTGAGAGGAAGACATGGAACCAGGAGCAGCTTTAGTAGTGACTGACTTTGATAAGACATTATGCTTGTAAATCTCAGTGTGACGGTTGCCTCTGTTGCCACATATGAAGTGGTTGTGTTACCAGACAGCTAAGACCAGAGGTTACTTGCTGATAGAACACTTTTTTAATGTACAGTGAATTTCCCCCACAATTAATCATATTTGCTGTACCCTTTTCCCCCAGACTATTGATTTTTAGAGAATGATTGACTCTAGATGTTACTCAATGAATGACCAGAATATTCCATGTGTGATTAACTTTAACAGAATATTGTTGAAATTGATACTGAGACTTCCTGTTTCTTTGATATCCAAATTCTAAATTGCTATAAGTGACCAAAGAAATAGTTTATGATGTAAAAGAGAATTCCATTGGATATGATTTTAGGATTTTTGCTTTAACTCAGATTTGGCTGATAGGCTAATGTTAAAAATATGCCATGATAAAAAGTGATGCACTTGGTGTAGAAGTAAGTCTGATGTCATTGGGCCTTAATACTTAATAGACCATTGGTAGACATAACTCATGGTAATTTATGAAGATTTTTTAAAAAAAGTTTAATGACCGTAAGAGTTAAGTCTGAGAGAAACAGCTTAGAAATCATATAAGGCCTTTTTTGTAAACAATCATCTTCTGATAACTAATAAAGTGGAATTAATCATTTGGGAGGCTGGGGAGTGTCTCTGAGGTAAAGTACTCAAAGATACAGTGTCAGTGGAGCTCCTGAGAGGTAGGCTTCACAGAGACCCTGGAAATTGCTCTGTCAGAAAGCAGTTGGGGAGATGTGAGAGGGTCCAGGCTGAGGTATTGAGCAGCACACTTCTTAGCCCGCACTAGGGCCAAGAATGACTGATTTAGGGAGCCAAACAGACCATTTCATCATTATGTGCATTCTCTGCCAGCAAAGTGGCCATCAGAGCATATAGCCAGGTTTTTGTGGAGCAGCAGGCAGGATATCTCAGAAGATTCTTTTTTTTTTTTTTTATTATTTTTTTATTTTTTTAAATTTAATTATTTTATTTAAATGCATTTCAAGTCATAGTACATATACAGAGCTCAGTTTTTCCAATTCTCTGGTTTCAAATCAGATAGAGTCACATTATTTGTGTCTTCATACCTGCACCAGGGGCAATAATGACCCTTTCAATCAACCATCATTACTATACGCATTACCCTTTCTTTCCTCCCACCTCCCCCCTGCCGCATCCAGAGCTCCTGCATTTCTGCTATGTTTCCCATTCCCATCCCCCTTATGTATCCTCATCCACTAATCAGAGAGAACATTCGGCATTTGGTTTTTTGTATCCCAGAAGATTCTATAGAATGATTTGCATCTTGTTTCTAAGCCCCTTCAGTGGTATAAATCATCATAGGGCTAAATGTGTGAGTTGGAGATTCAGAGAGGCTTTGGTTGATGTTGTTTTTGCTTGGTCAAGTTAAAGGAAGCCCAGAAGGTATTCTGGGGGCTTCCTTCATGAGGGTTTACAGTAAAATACAAAAATGAAGAAATAGTTCACATTTATTTCTCCACAGAGGAATTATCAAACCCAGAAACACTTCAGACTTTTCTCTAATCTCACTACTAGGATAATTAGTTGGCTGTTCTGTGGGGAGTTTCCTATGAGTTGTGATATTTGAGAATTTGTTGCTCTTTTTACAGGTAGTTCATTTTTCTTTAAAGGATACTTTTTTCTCCTTATGCCCTTTTTTTTCCTCTTAGGCAAACTAGGGGATTTAAGTTTTTGTAAACCAGAACTCTGAAGGTATTACTGCAGAGCTTAATTTTCTGTCTGTGGCAGCGAACATCTTACAGTCCTGGTTCCTTTCTTCTTTCTGTGAAACTTCACATGATTTTTAAAAAATCAATCAACATCATTACCTTAGGTACACATATGAAGACACAAATGGTGTAACTCTACTTTGTGTACAAACAGAGAAATGAAAAATTGTGCTCCATTTGTGTACTATGAATTGGAATGCGTTCTGCGGTCGTGTATAAAAAATTAGAACAAATAAATAAAAGAAAAAATCAATTGAATAAACTTAAGCCACTGACAAAGAAAATTTCTTGTAAATGCTGTAGCCATTTTTTTGTATTTCCTCTTGGAAAGGTCATTCAAATTTTAATCTAAAATAACTCCTCTTTGAAAAAGAATCATTCTTATGTCAATGACATAACAGTTACGGTGATTACATACTCTATAACAATAGAGTGCTTAAAAATAAATCTATAACCCATTCTTTTTAAATTAAAATTATCTGTGCCCTTAGTTTTCTGGAAGGGCAAGTCTTCATTTGGATATGACTGGCATGAATTATTGTACAGAGTGTGTGTGTGGGTTGCCTTTTCTTAGTTTTCTTACTTAAAAAATTGATAACTGTAAGAGGTAGAAATAAGTAGTATACTTTTAGGTTGTAAATTATTGTTTTCTTACTTAAAAAATTGATAACTGTAAGAGGTAGAAATAAGTAGTATACTTTTAGGTTGTAAATTATTGTAAATATATTTTAGCTTTGAAATTTGAAAAAATTTAAAAATGACTTCAGTATTTGCTCTCCTATACCACTAATTTAATTTTTTTTCCATTTACATCATTTCATATGTACGTATGTTTTGAAGGGTTATAATCTACAATTTAATATTTTGTTATGTAACTTTATCTTAACATTTTTCTAACTATTTATACTTATAGTAATTGGTAGCTGGGTTACAGTCTTGCCAGCACAAGTATTTTAACAACTGTCTTCCGTGTTGCTGGACGTTTACTTTTTTTTTTTTTTTTTTTAGTTGTTGTTGGACCTTTATTGTATTCATTTATATGTGGTGCTGAGAATCGAACCCAGTGCCTTCAGACGTGCTAGGCAAGCGCTCTACCACTGAGCCACAACCCCAGCCCCTGGACATTTACTTTTTCATTTTGTTGTTTATAGATCTAACACTGTAGTGAAAATTTAAGGCCTTTAGAATTTCCCTTCATTTCAGTATTTCTTTGGGATAAATTTCCTGGAATAAGTGTACATAATTTGTAGCTTTTGATACATGGTTCATTTTGTTTTCTAAATGGAATTTTTAACAGTTTATAGTACTATCATTGTATCTTTGAGTGAATCACTTTCCTAAAACTTCACCTATGTTGCAGACTATTTAATAGCTATTGAGTGGTGCCTTGTTTTAATTTATATCTTCCCCCCGTATTTTACCATTTGTATTGTCTTGTGTGATCTCTTTTATATCTTTTGCTCTGAAATATGCTTTAGAGTTTATTGTTTATTGATTAATCTCTTTTCCTTGTGGCCCATACTACAAAAAAGGACATACCTGCTGGGCATGTAATCTTTTAATGACTTGGGAGGCTGAGGCAGGAGGATGGATTTTATTTTATCGAAATAAAAAATAAAAAGAAGCCAGGGATGGTGGTGCACGCCTGTAATCCCAGCACTTTGGGAGGCTGAGACAGGAGAATCGCCAGTTCAAAGCCAGCCTCAGCAAGGGCGAGGCGCTAAGCAACTCAGTGAGACCCTGTCTCTAAATAAGACACAAAATAGGGCTGAGGATGTGGCTCAGTGGTCGAGTACCCCAGGGTTCAATCCTCAGTACCAAAAAATAAAAATAAAAAATAAAAAGGGCTGTGGATATGTCTCAATGGTTAAGCGCCTCTGGGTTCAATCCCTGGTACCAAAAATGAGGAGGGGGGAGAAAAGAGACATTCCTAATTTACAGTTTGGAAAGAAGTTAACATTTTAATGTATGGTTTGTGTGGTTACTGAGAAGAGCTGATCCGACATCTTCTGCTGCTGTTAAGGGAAGAAAAGCTCTCTCTTTGTTGCCATCTAAGCTAGACATTAGAAGCATTTTCAGATGTCCCAGCAACTTATTGTTTTTGTAGGATGGGTGCATCTATAAAGACTGATGTGCTGTTTTGACCTTCTGGTTGCTGCGCTCTTGAAGAAAATAATTCACCTCATAGGTTCCCAGAAGCACTTTTGTGGCTTGAGACAGAATAAATTTCTTGGCACAGCGTTTTAGCGGATTTAACCCATTTTGCTTGTTTCCATGTGGAAAAGCAGCTACTGATGTCATCTTTATTTTCTTGAGAATATGCCATTTTAAAAAATATAAAATATCAAGACAAGATGGCATTTGGAAGTAAGATTACTACTACAGATTTTTAAAAAATATTTTATGCGCTCTATTAGTTTATTCTTTTTGGCTAAAACTTTGGTGCAGAACATTTTCATCACCTCCTAAACTCACACTTTTTAGTAATAACTCCTTTCCTCCTCTGCGTTTTAGTTTCTGGCAATCATTAATCTTTTTTTTTGTATCCTTGGATTTGCATATTCTGGACATTGCATATAAATGAAATAAATGGAATCACAAACTATATAGTCTTTGCTCGGCTTCATCACATAGTACAGTGTTTTCAGGGTTCATCTTGTAGCATGTATCAGTACTTCATTCCTTGTAATGACTTTGATTACTTTCTAACGTAGTGCATTTTAAAGATACATTTCTTAATTGCTTGTTTTTGTTGGTCCCTGACTAAAGTGGAGGCAGCAAGTTAACCCAGGGAAAGCACTATCAAATATTTGCCTGATAACAGAGATCCAGGTAAGTGGTAATATGTGTGAATAAAAATGACACCTTATGTTTATCTTAGTATTTTCATCACTGATTGATTAAAAAATCAGTTTCATCATACAAATAGTAGTATGTAGTCATCTAGAAAATTTAAGCATAAAAAGTTTCAAATACTCAGCTGGGTGCTGTGGCGCACACCTATAATCCCAGCACTTTGGGAGGCTGAGACAGGAGAATCACGAGTTCAAAGCCAGACTCAGCAAGGGTGAGGCACTAAGCAACTCAATGAGACACTGTCTCTAAATAAAACACAAAAAAATGGGGCTGGGGATGTGACTCAGTGGTCAAGTACCACTGAGTTCAATCCCTGGTACCAAAAAAAAAGCCCCAAAAACCAAAAACACAAAAAAAAACTTTAAAAAATTCACATCATAATCTCACCACTAAAGCATAACTACTATTAATTAGATGGTTATAGTGTCAAGCTTTTTTCTGCATATATTACATATATGAGTTCTGTATTTTTGTGTGTGTCTCTTTATGTCTTTTTTCATTTGAGTAGCAGGATATGATGAGTACCATTTTGTAACAAAACTGATACATTTTTGCATGTTTTAGTGTCAGATAATGGATACTTCTTAGTTTGTTTTTATTATTAAAGGTCATGGATTCTAGGCAAAGAATGTTGTTTTCTGAAGGACTTGATAGAGTAGCCTAAAATTTCTTTTAAGTAAAATTTTCAACATTCTGATGAAACTACTTCACCCAAAAGAAGGAGCTGCTTTACCCTTGTTTTTATTTTGTTATTCAAGGAATTAAATTGGAGTTTTGAAGAATTTTTTTTTAACCATTTGGCGAGTTGATTAGTAAAACAAACATAAAAGAAGCAATATAAACAGCATGTGCTTGCATGTTTTCTGTAATTTATTTAACTCTTTTTTTCTTCTTCTTTTCCTTTTTTGTTTTCTTTCAAATAATGGAAGGAGAAGGGAATTGATATTTATTTATTGGGGGGAAAATCCATGTTTCACTTTCTCCATAAAATTATGAATAGTTTTACCATGTGAAAACCTGCTATTATAGCTAGATTATAAACTAAAAGATCTGAAGTAAGTTTTTTTTTTTTTTGGTACTGGAGATTGAACTCAGGGGTACTTGACCACTGAGCCACATCCCCAGCCCTATTTTGTGTTTTTATGTAGAGACAGGGTCTCACTGAGTTTCTTAGGGCCTCGCCATTGCTGAGGCTGGCTTTGAACTCGCGATTCTCCTGTCTCAGCCTCCCTAAGTGATGGGATTACAGGCTTGCGCCACTGCGCCCGGCTTGAAGTAAGTTTTATTTAACCTTTATTTCTTGAGGACATACTTATGTCTATAAACTTAGTGTATGAAATGAGTTTTAAAAGTTTGTTTCAGAAGGTGTGATGCCTTCATTTTGTACTCATCATGTATTTCTAGGAGGGAGAAGTAGCAATTACAGATACTGTAGCCTACTATAACCGTTTGCAACAGTAGGTGGCCCTTTTCTACCCTACCTCCTTCTGTGGTATGGGCAGGTAGAACTTTGCCTCTCAGTTTTGTGTGAAATGTTATATAGTCACATCTTCCAGCCACCTTTTCTAACTATATTGTTGCCATTGTGTTATAGTGTCCAGTCAAGAAATCATCACAACTGATAAATTATCTTTGTAATTAAAAAAAAAAGTAGAATATTTACTACAACACAGGAAAAAGTGAGGTGTGTTGGTGAGCATTTGGCTATGGAACTAATGAAGTGTTTTTGGGTTCTCCAGATGAGTACCAGCACTGGACAATTAATAAAAACCCATTTAGAACATGAGAGGTAGATAACGTGATTCAGTATCATCAACACTTTTTTCTCTTTATTGGTCATTCCCGTCCATTAAAACATTCTGTAGAAATTCCCATCTTGAAATAAAAACAAAACACTCCTTTTGCTGTGTATCTCCTTGCATGTATGCCTCTACTTTCTCCGACCTGCATTAAAACAGAACTCCTTGGAAGTGTTAGCTGTAGTGTCTCTCCTCTCCCCTCAGGTTCTCTAGCTTGTTCCTACCTGACCTTTATCCCCATTAATCAGTGCTTGTTAAGACATTTGACATCCTTCAACTTGCCAGATCTAATCATCAATATTTGGCCTCATTTTGTAGATCCCTGAATCTCACTGGACTCAGTTGATTGTATCTTGTTTCCTGAAACACTTTCTTTATTGGTTTTGGTACACCATTCTCTGGGCTTCTCTCTCTCTCTTTTTAAATTGATAGATCCTTGTCTTTGTGGGCCTCTGAGCTCAAGACACAGAACTTAGCTTGCTTTTCTGTCCTTAGTTGTCCCCAGCTGCTCTCATTGGGTCTGTGGTTTTATGTCTCTACATAATGTCTGACATGCATCTCAAATTTGAGGTGGAGGTCCCTGTCTTGTGGGCCCTTCTCTGGTGTATTCCTCCTTCCTCATAAGTAAATTGGACCATTTTTTACCCATTAGGCAATAAATCCAAATTCTCTTAATTTCTACTTTCACATCGTACATCCTGTCCCTCAAGTGAGTCTTAATTGGCTCTAACATCAAATGTAGCTCAAATTCACCCTTTTTCATATTTTTGTTCTTCCCAGGATTTTATCATATCTTGTGCTGTATGCTATATTTGCCCCTTAATTGGGTTTCCCTGCCTCTCCTGTAGTCTTACTATAGTAGCCAGAGTGATTGTTTTTAAATAATGTGAATCACTTCACTGTATTGTTAAATGTTTCAAAACCTCTTTTAAAAATTGAATTATAATTCACATGTTATAAAATTCACCTTTTTGAAGTATGCAAATAAGTAACTTTTCATGTATTCACAGAATTGTGTCACTGTCACTATTTCCAGAACATTTTAATCACTTTAAAAAGTGGCCGTGTGCTCATTAGCAGTTATTCCTGTTTCCCCTTCCTGAAGCCCCTGTCAACCACAGACTGACTTTCTGTCTGATGATTTACCTTCAGTGGCTTCGTATTAAAATTCAGATTCCTTGCTGTGGCTTAGACAGTGGTTGTCAGTGCATGGTTTCTGGACCAGCAGTACCAGCAGCACCTGAAAGCTTGTTAGAAATGGAGAATTCTTAGTTCCTGTCCCAGACCTGACCAATCAGACCCTCTCAGGGTGGGGCCTGCAGCCTGTGCTTAATAACCCTCTGTCCTTGCCAAAGTTGGAGAACCTTGGCCTATAAAAACTTGGATGGTCTGATTTCCGCTTGCCTCATTGAATTAATCTCCAGTAATCCTTTCCTCTTGCTCCCTTTGCAGTGACCTTCCTCTTCCACAAACATGACAAACTTGTTCCCTTCTGAGGGCCTTTACATGTTTGTTCCCTCTGCTTGGTACATTCTTCTCCTATACCTTAGCAGGGCTTGTGCCGTCATTTCATTTAGATGGTTGCACATTGCTCAAGAGCCCTCTGCATAGTACAGAGAGGAGGGCTTTTGTGCAGACTGTTTTATTTTTTTTGCCTCTCCAGATTCACTTTCCACCTTCCTCTACCTTCCTTGGTTTGTGCCTCAGGAGGATGACTTCTATAAACTGCATCTGTGCTCCCTTGCCATCTGGCTTCGCCTCCAGTTTGCTCAGTGGGGAGTAGGAGGGGAATATGAGAGAGAAGCAGCCAGGTTGGGCTGTTTATTCCCCTGGCTCTTCCCTCTGTGTTCACTGCATCCCTGCTGCACACAGCTATCTTTGTTTGGATTTTCCACTGTGTTAGCTGTTTAGCAGAAATTATTTCTACATTAGAGCCCAGACTGTATAGTAGGTAATTTATAAATATTAAAGAATGAAAAGAACATTGAAGTAGAAGTAAAATAACTAGCAGAAACATGAAGAAACAAGAGGACATGCTGATTTCAGAGTATATAGCTTTGTATATATACTTCAGAGTATATAGCTTTGCTGTAGACTGTATGCTAGACCATTTAGCAATACCTGAAAGAAAACTTACTACGAACATAAATCAGAGATAAGATGATGTATTGTGGGCAAAAATGTTAGCCTAAAAGACAGAACTAGTAGCAGTGACACACTTAGCACTCTGTGGTCCATATTTGGAAAAGTCCTTGCCTATGTGCTATCAAGGAAGAGGATGGCAAGATAAAATAGTGGTTGAGAGCTCAGGCCATGGAGGAAATCAGACTGGGGTTTGGATCTTGGCTTTGCCACGTAATGGCTGTGTGACCTGGGTAAGTCACTTCATCTCTTTGTGTTTCATTGTCTTCATCTGGAAAATGTAATACTGCCTACAGGATTTAACATGTTGTGTGCTTATTATATGCCAGGTGTAGTTCTAGGTGCTGAAGATCCAATACTTAACAAAGAAGCCCTTGACCTTTGTATGGAGCTTGTACTCTAATAGGGGAGTCACATTAGAAACATGAGGTAAATCAATAAAATATGTGGTATATTTGTGACTGTGTCAAGTAGAGAAATCGGAGTGAACTAGGTTGCGTTTGTGTGCAGTGGTGGTGGTGGGGTTGGTGCTGGAGTTTTAGGTAAGGTGACCGGGGAAGACTTAACTGAGAGGGTGACATTTGTGTAATGATATGAGACAAATAAGGAAGTGAGTTATGCTGGCACGCAGGGAAGAGCATTCCAAACAGGAATGGCAAGTGCAGAGCTCTGAGGTGGGAACATGCTTAGCATATTTGTGGAATAGCAGGGGCACACTGGTGGAGCAGAGTATGGGGTAGAAGGAGATGAGAGTGGGAAAGGTGATGCGGGGTCAGCCACAGGTGTGCACATAGGACCTTGTAGGCTGTTGTCACAGTGTTGCCTTTTACCCTGGTACCTGGTAAACACTTACTAAATAAATGGTAGCTATTAGGGAACTTAAAGACGCTCATTTTAAGTTGAGCAGGCTATTGCAGAGTGGTGGCCTTATTTAGGTCTCCTTACTTCCCTGAGGCAGTCTAATTATGAACAAATCTGAGGTTCGAATCAGATCTCCTGCCTGGGAATCTACAGAAATGTCACACTGTTGGCCGGGCATTGAGGATTTAAGTGTAATTACTAAAATCACCATAGAGCTAGTCATACATGAAAGAAGAAATGGAGTCAGCTCATGCACTTGCTATTTGTAACAGTGTTAATTCTCTAGGAAAAAATTCCCTTAAATAGGAAGGCATCTCTCATCATTCTTATTTTAATTATACTTTTAGATTAATGAAGCTATTGGTTTTCCACAAAAGTAAAAGAACAGATGTCTGTTAGGGTCTGAATTACTATGGTTAATATTTCCTGCTGTAAGGGAAAATAGAGGAAAGATCAGAAAAACAGAATTGTACCCTGACCTCTTCATTTCAGTAGGCAAGGAGATCACTTCTCTCAGTCTTTTTTCTTCATTTATAAAGGGAAAATAATACCTGCTCTGTTTATCTGAGAGTTGATGTAAGTTTGCCAGACTGTGTGTGAAAGTACTCTGAAAGATGAAGTGTACAAAGGTAAGGGGCTATTATGTTACATAATAGCCTTTTATTTGTTATACAGTGTGTTTGGTATGTGGACTGAGTGTCCAGTATTTCTGTAATTTAATAAACATCTTCAAGTCTCATATTTACAATGAAAACAATTTCTGTTTTTGGAGTGATAAACTTCAAAGACAGTTTTGGTGTGGCTGGGGAGTGTGAAGAAGTATTTAATACCAATGTGTAAATTATTTGTCTCTATCATTAGGTATGCCATGTATTTTGGCTAGGGCAGTGGCAGTTAGAATTCTGTGAGCTTAATCTTTAGTTTTTCAAGTGATATTATCAAGAGTTTATGATTTTTGTGTAGCAGTTTTAAGTACTGCCTTGTTGGCTAAGTGAAGGACCTGGAACTATGTATCTTTATGTAGTACAGTTTATCAGAATATGAAAAACCCGAGATGACTGGCTTGAAAGCCTCTCATAATGGGAGTCTGTAGCTTTTCTTCCATATTTTATATTTTTTGTTGTAATGTATCTACTTAATTTTTTGAGGTTACCTTGTATAATACAGGTGTTTGTGTACACAGAGGAGATTTGGTTATAAAAAGTGGATGCTCAGAACCACCCTAAGAAAACTTGGTTTTAGTGCAAGGAGGAGCTCCAAATCCACAGATGTTACCTTTTCTCTGGGATATGTCTCCTTTTACTCTGACCAGATCTTGTGGTCCCCGTCAGATGTCTTTGCTAGTTTCTTCCATCATCATCCCTACTGGGACATTGCCGCTTCATAAAGAAATGCTTAACACAGCTTTCTCAATTCTCGGGTAATGGGTAGAGAAGTTTAGAGTGGCAGGGGAAGTTGAGTGACTTGGCAGACGCTGTGACTGCTATGTGTTGTCCTTGTGTCATTGTGACCATCTTGCAGAGCCTATTCATTCTTTTTTTTATTTTTGCAGTCATAAAATCCCCACTTTCTCCAATGTTTAGCATAGTCTCATTAATTATTTTAAAAGACCATATCCTGTTCCATCAAGTTTATGTTCCATAGCCTTTGCGTTGCTTTCTTTAATTAAAATTATTTTTACAGGATAAATTCTCACAGTGGGATAGTTCTTTCAAAAAAAAATAATTTTTTTTTATCCTGATACCTACTGGTTTTCATGAAGTAGGTACTTATGGAATTGAATGAACATAGGATTTATTAATTTACATTGCCATCAAAAACTTATTTGATGTTTCACTTAGTTTCTTCAGCATTGGGAATTAACAGAAATTTTTTTTGCATGATTTGTGATGATTTAATAGGTATGAAAGAAAATGAATTGTGTAGTAGCAATGTTTTTAAGATATAGTGTTTATTTTTGCTTGAAGAAAAATTTTTAATGAGTTTAATCATCTGTTGGCCTGAATGTTTATTATCGTGGTCAAGACAAGCATACTAGCTCATCATTTCTACTTATTAATGAAATCTTAATACTTTAGAGTAGATATTTAATTTGATTAAAACAGTTTAAGTTTAAAAATTTTTTTGATAAGTGATTTATGCACATAATAGGAAGATTAGATTTCCCTCTGAGCTGTCTTCTGTTTTCTCTTCCTCCCATCAGAAGCAGCGCATATTATATTCTTATGTATTCTTCCAAAGAGAGGCACAAAAATAAACATATGTATGGTATTTTCTAATCAGTCCTGAAAGAACTGATGAAAATATTTATTTTTAGTATGGTTCTGGGGCATACCAAAATCTAAGTATTGAACAATTTAGTGTAAATAAAACTGTCAGAAGAGATTTGATTTGAAGTTTTGTGTGAACTGCTTTGACTATATCTGGGGTTCCAGAAGTTCCGCAGGCACTGCTGTGGAAGGACACTTGACCATGTCAGGTCCCCCACCCTTCTTTGGCAAGGAGCAGCCAGACTGCTGTGCTGCATATTTGTACTTCCAACTGCGATTTGTTCGGAGAAAGGGATCTAAGGTGAATATCACCCATGCTGATAGTACTGGTGACTGTTGTGTTTCTATTTTCAGATGTTTCTGACAGTGTACCTCAGTAACAACGAGCAGCACTTCACAGAAGTTCCAGTTACTCCAGAGACAATATGCAGAGATGTGGTGGATCTGTGCAAAGAGCCCGGCGAGAGCGACTGCCATTTGGCTGAAGTGTGGTGTGGCTCCGGTATGAGATCTGACTTTGTGCTTTAGTTCTGCTGTCTACTATTATTTTGGGGTTCTAGGAGTGCTATTATGTGTGAACATTTACGTTTACCCATAGATAAACTATAGAAGAACATGTCCTTCTGGATATAATATTCTCCATCCAGCTTTATTGTGACATTAGTCTTTTTGCAGTTTTCTTTTTCTGCAATAAAATGAAGACACTGCAGTATAAAATTAACAGGTCATAGGACAGGTGGCTGATGTGCCAGGTGAAAGCTTCTGGAATGTTCTGTTTAAATATATGGTGTTCAGAAGTATTTTTTGTATGTTTAGGTTTTACTTAGACATTTGAGGCATCCTGATTATCTTGCCCTCTCATTTTTGTGTTTTTAGGGAAAGCTATTCAGTGCTGAGGAACTGCAGTGCAGGAGGCAGTGATGATCTCATAGGCAGTATTGTGAGCCTTGAAATCAGTCCTTCAGGGTAGTTCTTTGGAGATCTAAAATGGGGCAGCCTGCCTTCTTTTGGGCCCATAGGAATTTGTAAATACGGGAATAATTTTTCATTATTTCTATCTTGTTCCTTCCTACACAGCCCTGGTCAATGCTCATGCTTTTTCTTTTCCTCTTGTGTGGGGTGCTAGGTGTCCTCAGAGCAAGATACTCACTGTGTTAATTGAGTTTGTACCATTTATGACCTCTGAATTCATCCTAGCCATCTCTTCTTAGTAGGCAGGATCTTTTTATTCATCTTTGGTTGACTTTACTGCATTTGCATGTTCTAGAAGGTCTTCCGCCTGAGAGATCTGAATTACTTCTTTTTTCCTTTACATTGGAGCCAGATTGACAATATGCACAAAGAAGACCAAGTGATCTCTTTAAAGATGGGAGCGGGATGTGGCTCAGCAGTAGAGCACTTGCCTAATGTGCAAGAAGCCTTGGGTTGAAGTCACTTAACCACCTAGCCACATCCCCAGTTCTTTTTTCCTTTTTTGTATTTTATTTACAGATAGGGTCTGCTTAGGACCTCACTAAGTTGCAGAGGCTGCTTCGAACATCCTCCTGCCTCAGCTTCCTGAGCTGCTGAGATCATAGATGTGTGCCACCACACTTAGCTGCTTTATACTTTTTATTTTAACCTTACTTTATTTTACTGAGGTAATTGAAACCATCCTTCCTCTGTATATCAGATTCTCTCTGTGCCTTTTCTTCGCATCTTTGGGGAAGAAGTATTCTCTCTGCCAAAGCACTGGGAAAACTCTCAATTCCACCTATTATGCCCTTTCCTCTCTGGTGCCTTGCTCAGCTGAGTTGAGTAACCCATAGCTGTGTGATGATGATGTATAAAGGCTCTTCTTTTCATAACTTTTTAATTAAAAAAATTTTTTGACAAACATTTAAAAATTTTTTGGGAGGCAGTGCTGGGGATGAAACCCAGGGCCTCATGCATGCTATGCAATGCTCTACCACAGAGCCCTAGCCTGAACCCTAGTTTAAAACAATTTAATGACAACACCTGAATGTGTTCTGTTTATAAGAAAGAAAGAAAAAAAAAAAAGAATGGATGATTCTTCTCCCAACCCTGACCTCTTGATGTAATCACTTAAGATTTAGCAGATAGCTTTTCAGATCATTTTTCTGCATTTATTAAGTAACTGTAGAAATAATTCTGTGTTGTTTCTATTTTTAAATGTAAACAAGTATATGTAGATATATATTAGTATATTATTTTACCTTATAGCTAGGGGGATCTTTTCAGATTAATATGTTTAAATCTGCATCATTATTTTTCATTTGTCACATAATTTTCCATAATTTGCATGAACTACAGTTTTTCTGTTTATTCATGAACATTTGTGTTAATTTTATTCTTGTTTTTATACATGCTGCAGTGAAAATCCTTTTAATAGCTTCTTTTGATCATGTGCCAGCTTTTCTCTAGGGTAAATACCAAGAAGTGGAATTCTTGGGTTAAAGGTTCACATATTTAATAATGTACTATATATATTACCATATTTCCCTCTGTGAATACTATATCAGTTCATACTCTTATTTATTATATTAGTTCTTATTATATCAGTTCATACTCTTATTTCCAAAAGTATTCTTATCAACATTTACAATATTTTAATTTTTCCTAACTGATAGATGAAAACTGGTCTTTGGTTTAAATTTGCATTTTTCTGATTACAAGTAAGGTTGCCCATCTTTTCATTTGTTTATTGGCCATTTGGGTTTTTTTTTTTTTCATATTGGTTCTTTATATACTTTGCTCATAATTCTTTGGCTTTTGCCTTTCCCTCTTGATTTGTAGGCATTTAGAAAAAATTATTCTGGATCTCAGGCTTTTTTGTGTTTAATTTGAAGTAAGCCTCTCTTACTTCAAAGTTGTAAAGGTATTCTATTACTGTGTTAAAGCTCCTAACCTCCCTTTCCCCTTCCTTCCTTTCCCTTTCCATTTCCTTCCTATTCACTTATGTATTAGTGAGCATTTCTTCCATACCTATTATATGCTCAATTTTGAGGGATTCAGAGATGAAAATGTCCTGCCTTCAAGTGTCTTATGGCACAGAAGGAGAAAGTATCAGATGACAGTTGTATTACAATTCAATAACTGCAAAAATGGGTGTGCTCCATCTGCAGAAGAGGGCGTCAGGGACATCAATGAATGTTAGGAATGGTATGTCCAGTGTCACACATGCAGAAGTGCCAAAGTCAGGAGATAGAGTTAGAGTGGAAGGTGTTTGTAGGGAGCTTTGAGAACCTTTCAAGTGTCTGTTAGTTTATGTAGGCTAGTACCTGATCTTTTGCTATCACAGGGCTACCAAGACCTTTGTGCCTATAGCTCATAAAGGGAGCCCTGTCTTCCAGGGCAGTACAACATGGCCTGGAAGTTAATTTAACTTCTTTGAGTTCTCTCTTTGCTCTAGAGACCTGAAGATTTTACTTCATTTCTTAAGAGGTGTGTGTGTTTTGTGATGAGTTGAAGGTCCACTCAGAATTTCTTTTGGAGGCTGTCTTCTCAGATGTGGGTGTTTTCCTCTTAGAATTTCTATAGTTTCTAGAGGGAGATTATCTGCATCAACTCAGTATGTTTCATTACTGAAAGTGGAACCAGAACTGCACATTGTTTTTTCTAACCAGACTGATTAAGTTCAGGGTTTATTCACAAAATTGGCTGCTGAAATGCTTGGCTGCCCCATTCTCTGTCCATGTTATTTATTTAAGGCACTGAGATAGTGTCTTTGATTACTGATAAGTGTGTGGAATTTCTTAGGCTATTTCAGCATTCTTTTTTTTTTTTTTAAATATTTTGTTTAGTTGTAGACACAATATCTTTATTTATTTATTTTTATGTGGTGCTGAGGATCGAACCCAGTGCCTCACGCATGCGAGACAAGCGCTCTGCCACTGAGCCACAATCCCAGCCCCTCAGCATTCTTATATTTAAAAATTATATTGGCATTGATTTTTAAGCAGTTGTCTTCTCAAAGTCTTTATTTGGTTTTTATATCCAGCTTCCTTTCCTGAGATTGGAAGATTTTTTGAGGAGAAATCAGATTGGTTCTCTGGAAGCTTCTATTTACTGCCTTTCTGTCTCCAGAAAAGTTCTGAAAACTGGCATTCTCACTAGAAGAGGATCCAAACAGATAGATTTTCACTGTAATGAATAACAACCTTTGTTTGAAAATGGATGAGTCTGACTTTTTTTACATAAAATTATAATTAGAAATAGTCTATATTAAAGACTGTAATTAAAAAAATAAGACCAAACTTTTTAGAGTTGCTTCTAAATTTTACCTTTGCATATTTAGGGAATCAAAACATTAACATTAGGAGGGACCCTGTTCTAATAGGTTACAGAAATGTTCAAAATCCCCAAAGGTTAAATGGCATGCCCACAGTGAGTAAAGAGCCTGCTGGATTAGACTGGAGCTCTTGAGAGCTGGCCTGATACCTTCCTCTTTCTAGTCTTTTATCTTGGCTTGACTGATAAGTGTAGAAAATCTGTGAAACTTTATTTTCTAAGAGCTTCTGAAAGAGAAATAAATGTCTAAAGATGCTAAGTATTTCCTATACCCGTAATGCATAATTTGTATCAATGATAGGTGATAGATATGTTTTATCTTTATTTTAGTTGTATATAATGTGATTTCTTATTTATTTTAGAACGTCCAGTTGCTGATAACGAGAGAATGTTTGATGTTCTTCAACGATTTGGAAGTCAGAGAAGTGAAGTTCGTTTCTTCCTTCGTCACGAACGCCCCTCTGGTAGGGACATTGGTAGGTAGTGTTCTGTGAACCATAATAGATATTTGAGCACTTGTTTTGTGCATTGGAGTAGCTGGGGGAGAGGTGACATGTGATGGGGAGCCAGGGAATTTTGAGAGATGAAGGAGAGGTTAGAAAGTTGAAATAGTAGGGATAGACTACTTTTCTAAGACTTGTCAGTGGGAAGACAAAAGGATATGGTTGAAATCTGACTGTTTTTTAGGTGGATGAGAAGGAGGCAGTTGAGCTTGAGATTGAAGTTCCAAGAGAGATGGAGTAGCTGGTAGCAAGACTTTTGAGCAGGTGCTTCCACAACCTTGCTGGGGAGACTCCTCTTAGGCAAGAGGAGGGTTCCCTTGAACACTGACAGAGAGAAAACTGGGGCACCTACAGTTCAATTTATGCATTTTGTGGAAGCAAATTGAGGAGTTTCTCATATTGAAAATGGGTTTTCTCTGTGATGAGAAGCAAAGTCATCTGAAAGTGACAGTGATGGAAGTAGGGTAGCAGTTGGAGCTGTTGTGGAGGAGAGAAGAGCATGTTTACTTGGGAAGCCAGCCTTGAGGCCTGCTGAGCTGAGAGCCTAAGACTATGTGTGGCTTTTCTTCAGTTGTACTCTAAAACTCAGGTGGGTTATGAGAGAAGAAGACAGTTGGATTGACTCAAAGTTGGGATTTTGCCAGACAAACTCAATGGAAGTTCATGGGACAAGGAAGAGTGTGATATTGGCAAGGTGACATCTAAGCTGGGTGGGGAAGAGATGAAGATAGGAGGGGGCAGTGGGGAAAGAGTAGATAGGGTTCAGAGATGGCAAGTCTCAATTTGATTAATGAATTGGCAGAGAGAGAGAAACTGAGATGGATAGAAAACTTGAATTTGAAATTTCAAAGGTAGAGCACTTCTAGATGAAGTTATCTCAGGTTGGACCTTGAAATGAGCCTGAATTAGAACAGAGAAAATTTGGCTATAGAACTGAGAGACTAGTTTTGGGGTGGTAGAATGTTCCAGAATAAAGGCAGGACTTGAAGCTGGAAAGAATGGGGAGTTAGGTGGTCACATCTTACTGACTGAGGGTTGTGACCAGAGTTTATAGATGATAGTAAGGAGGAGAGAGTAGAAGATAATACGTTGGGTAGAGAAATAGAGGCTGGAAACAGCCCTAGACATTGAGGGCATGACCATTCCCAGGACCTTGGAGCCCTTGTAGGATGTGGAAGAAGGAGCAGCTTCAGATCTGAAATCTATGAGGCAGCACTCTTCTCAGTAGGAATCCATTGGTATTTCCAAAAATGGTGGAATTTTCAAAAATGGAAAGTTAAGGACAGTTTTCTTGGGATTAAGGATATAGGTAATATGTTAATTAGTGGACATTATAGAATTTGTTTTATTACTGACTTGTTTTAATACGAGTGTCCATATGGCACCTATTAGAAATGATTAAATTTAGAGAACACCGCAGAATTGACTTAGTCAGGCCTTCTCTACTCTACGGATGAGAAGTACCAGTGCTTATGGATTAAGTGACTTGTCAGAGGCCACACACCTACAGGCAGAGCCAGGAGTGGAACCTGAGTCACCTTGACCAGGCTGACTTACATGCCTTTCAGTACCACTGTGGTATCTGTAATTTTATTTTAAGTATACCTGTCTTTTTCCTTAAGCCTTCTACTTCTTTTTTTTTTTTTTTATTTGTAAATTGGCATTTGAATCTTCTTTTTTTGATTATTTATATTACTACATACATTCTTTTCTAATTAATAAGTTGAATTTTGTCTGTTCATCTTCCACTTCAAATATCTTCCTGTGTAGTACCGAGTAAATTATTAAATAGTCTCCCAATAGTGCAATATGCAGTTTCAGTGTGTGTGTGTAATGTGAGATATGCAATCTGAAGAGAAAAGAGATGTTTCACATTGTTGCAAAACACCAGTGCCACACAGTGTTTAGACTGGGATAAAGCAGGATTGCTTTTCATTTTCCTGTAAGGTGTTAATTTACCCTGTTTAGTCCAGACTTCTAGACCAAGGACTAGGAAACTGTTATTGTGTCCTTTTTTCAGTTTGCCTTGGACCTATGACTTATAATGGGTATGAAATTATTTTTAAAGCTCTTGCTTTTTACTTAGTTACACAACTGATTATGTTAAGGAAAAACTGGTTAAGTGCTTTCTTCTGCACTGGTTAAGTGCAGCAAAGAAAGTAATTGTTCTTAAATTGTAGTTGGTTTTTTCTTGCAGAAGTATTGTGACAGATTACCTGAGCTGTTTCATTAGAGAATCAGCAATATTTAAAAAATAAGGGTAACACATTAGACTTATATGTGTGTGAGATACTTGGCTCTGAGGATGAATATGTTTATTTATTGACATGAGGATTTGTACTAAGCTTCCTGGCAAAAGATATTTGATTCAAATAAATATGAATTCTTGGAAGGTAATTTAATAATTTTTCTAATTTCTGGGAATTACAGGTATAGCTTAATTTATTTAAAAGTTCTATTTTTTGATCTTATAATATGAATTTAATACTTTTATGATACATTAAGTTATAACGTGAGTTATAAATACTGTTAAAGTACAAGGATGGATCAACTTAATTTTCAGTTATTTCTTTCAATGAAGCTCTTTTTTTTTTTTTTTCTGGCACTGAGGATTGAACTAAGGGGTACTCAACCACTGAGCCACATCCCCAGCCCTATTTTGTATTTTATTTAGAGACAGGGTCTCACTGAGTTGCATAGTGCCTCGTCATTGCTGAGGCTGGCTTTGAACTCATGATTCTCCTGTCTCAGCCTCCCAAAGTGCTGGGATTACAGGTGTGAGCCACTATGCCTGGCTTCAATGAAGCTCTTTTTGATTTCACTACTGAGTAGCTAAATTGAGAAGTAGGAGAGTAACTTTAGCAGTTGACATGAATTACCCATAGTCAGAAGCACATTAATTTTGTCCAGTTTTCCACTTTTGTTCCACTGTTCACCTTGTGTGAATAGATGTGATACTCCTTAGTGCTAGTAACTATTCACAATTCTGTGTAATTGATTTTCCAAAATAGCCTGGTGTAAAACTTTAACTCCATTGTTATTAGAAAATATTTTAAGTGTTCATTCAACTTAAATACCAAAGACAACAATAACAGAACTCAGATGAACTCTTATTTACAATATCTGTCAACTCTAGTGTTAATGCATAGTTTCTGAATTTTGTGTTTAGTGAGTGGACCAAGGTCTCAGGATCTAAGTCTAAAAAGAAACGGTGTAAAAATTCCTGCTGAACATCGAAGAAAGGAGAATGGTGTAAGTGGTCATTTTTATACATACTACATATACAACAATATTGTTTTTTTAACCTTTAAATCTCAATCATTGTTACTTTGTTACTAGTGGTTTAAGAATGGTCCTTTTTAAAGGTTATTTTAAATTTCATAGAAATTTTTAATGATCTCTACATGGCTGTTCTAAGAAGTTAGATGCTGACTGTATTATAAATTCGTAACAAAATGCTGAACAAATTCAAGGAAGTTTTTTGTGTGTGATTTTATTTGTTGCTAAAATCACTTAGAAAAGTAGAAAGTTTATGAGAATGCTCTGGCTATTGTTTATGAATTTAAGTAAGTATCTTGGTATACCTTGAAGGTGTTTCTTTTTAGAGCCCCAAATTTTTAATACCATTAGGGATTAGCTAAAATTACCTTTCTCCACTTTATAGTAAATTTACATTAGAATCCAAATTATCTAAAAATTATTTTAAAAGCCTTGTTAAAGTATAATTGACATGCAGTAAACTGCACATATATGAAGTGTACAATTTGATGCATGAGGCACCAGGTTTAGTCCCCAGTATGACTGAAAAAAGTGTATAATTTGAGTTTTGGGATGTGTATTACCTATGAATCCATCACTATAATAATGATAATGAAAGTATCCATTACCCCCAAAAGTTTCCTCATATCCTTTTATAATTCATTCCTCTTGCCTCCATCTCAGTCCTCAAGGAATCTTAGTGGGTCAGATTTCTGTCACTACAAATTAATTTTATCTTCCAAATCTTAGATAAATGAAATCATCTGGTATCTACTCTTTAATTTCACTCAGCATAATTCAGGTTCATCTGCATTGTTGCATATAGCAATAGTTAATCCCTCTTTCTTGCTGAGAGGTGGTATTTCATTGTCTGGATATAGCACAGTTCTTTTACCCATTTGGGCTGTTTCCAGTTTTGGGCTATTCTACATCAAGCTACTGTGAATAATTGGGTATAAGTCTTTATGTGACAAATGCTTTTAATTCTTTTGAATAAATACTTGGTGGAATAGTTAGTCATGTAGTAGGTATATATTAACTTTCTAAGAAGGTGCCAAATTGTTCTCAAAAGTGATTGTGTTTCATTACATTGCCACTAGAGTTTCTTTGCCAACCACTGGTATCATCAGTCTTTAATTTTAGCCATTTTAACATATGTGTAATGGTATTTAGTTGTGGTTTTAATTTTTATTTCTCTAATGAGTAATGATGTTGAGCATATTTTCATGTGCTTATTTGCCCTCCTTGTATCTTCTTTGATGAAATATTTGTTAAACTGGTTTACCCATTTGTTTTCTTTATTGAGTTGTTTGCTTTCTTGTTGAGTTTGAGAGTGCTTTATAGTTGGGATACAAAACTTTTTATCAGATGTTTGATTTTCAATTTTTTTGTTTCTCAGCATGTGACTTGTCCTCCCTCTCCACACTCCTCATTGTGCTGCTTACTGATCAAACTCAGAGATTTGTGGCCCCCACCGCTTCCCTTTAGAGGCAGGGGGCTTGTGCTGTTGCCTAGGCTGGTCTTGAACTTTGTGCTGTTGCCCAGGCTGGTCTTGAACTCTGGACTTAAGTGATCCTCCGACTTTAGCCTCCCAAGTAACTGGGACTGCAGGTGCTTGCCAACATGCTTGTTTGTCTTTTTTAAAAACACAATGTCTTGTTGAAGAACAGAAGTTCTTGATTTTGGTGAAGTACAGTATTGCCTTTTTTTAAAACACAGCAGAGTGCATTTCAATTCACAGCACCCGTATGGAGCAGAGTTTTTCATTTCTCTGGTTATACACAAGGTAGAGTCACATCATTTATGTCTTGTACCTAGGGTAATGATGTCCATCTCATGCCCTATCTTTTCTACTCCATGCCTCCTCCCCTTTGCCCTATCCAAAGTTCCTCCTTTTCTCCCATGCTTCCCACTCTCACCCCCATTATGGATCAGCATTCACCAATCAGAAAACATTTGGCCTTTGGTTTTTCGGGATTAGCTTATTTCACTTAGCATGAACTCTGACTCCATCCATTTACCTGCAAATGCCATAATTTTGTTTTCTTTTATTGCTGAGTAATAAATATTCCATTGTGTATATGTACCACAGTTTCTTTATCCATTCATCTGTTGAAGGGCACCTAGGTTGCTTCCACAGTTTAGCTATTGTGAATTGTGCTGCTATAAACATTGAAGTAGTATGACTTCATGACTGTAGTATGCCGTTTTTAAGTCCTATTAAGACCAAGGATTGGGATAGCTGGGTCAGATGGTGGTTCCATTCCAAGTTTTCTATGGAATCTCCATACTGCTTTCCAGACTGGCTGCACCAATTTGCAGTCCCACCAGCAGTGTATGAGTGTGCCTTTTCCCCCACACCATTACCAACACTTAATGTTGTTTGCATTCTTGATAACTGCCATTCTGACTGGTGTGAGATGAAATCTTAAGAGTAGTTTTGATTTGCATTTCTTTAATTGCTAGAGATGTTGAACATTTCTTCAATATTTTTTGATTGATTGTATATCTTCTGAGAAGTGTCAATTCATCTTCTTAGCCCATTTATTGATAGGGTTGTTTGGTTTTTTTGGTGTTAAGTTTTTTGAGTTCTTTATATATCCTGGAGATTAGTGGTCTATCTGATGTGTGTGTAGCAAAAATTTGTTCCCAGAATGTAGGCTGTCTGTTCACCTCATTGATTGTTTCTTTTGCTGAGAAGAAGCTTTTTGGTTGAATTCATCCCACTTATTAATTCTTGATTTTATTTCTTGTGCTTTAGGAGTATTGTTAAGGAAGTTGGGGCCTAATTCGACATGTTGAAGATTTGGGCCTACTTTTTCTTCTATTAGGCATAGGATCTCTGGTCTAATTCCTAGGTCCTTGATCCACTTTGAGTTGAGTTTTGTGCATGGTGAGAGATAGGGGTTTAGTTTCATTTTGCTGCATATGGATTTCCAGTTTTCCCTGCACTATTTGTTGAAGAGGCTATCTTTTCTCCAATGTATCTCAGTATTACCTTTTGCACCAGCAATTGAACCCAGGGGTGCTTAACCACCAAGCCACATCCCCAGCCATTTTTATGGTTTTTTTTTTTTTTTTTTTTTTTTTTTATT